>CAIGRO010314545.1:0-11132 GCA_903798355.1 Fraxinus baroniana | reverse complement strand
TTGGCTCGACAAGGTCCAAGATATTGCTACAACGTGATTTTTATTTAATTTCTTTAATATTGTCTAATGTGAAAACTGTTAGAGAAAATATTCGAGAACGAATACCGGTTTAACAAATACCGAATTTACAACATGTATCGGATATACAATTTACATTCCGTATATGCAACTAACATACATGATATGCAGTTTATCGTGGAAACAAAAACTTGCCGAATGATAACTAAGATATAGCAGATTAAATAATTTGGAGGGAGTATTTATGCTACACATGATTATACACTTTCAAAGTGTAGCCATATATAAGGTGATTCTTGCTTTCATAAATATCCTATATGGGTTAAACTCAAATTTAGTTTTTCCTTCAATATAAACCATATTCCAATGGTCCACTTTGAACTCCAAATTCTCATTCATATGAGCTTCATTTTTGGCAAGTAAATACACGATTTCGATGTTCTCACGGAGTAGAATACAAATCAATGTTGATCTTCCAAAATAAGCAAACGAATCCCACTCAAAATTTATACCAAAGTCAGTCATTCACCTCATTTTTTTCCAACGAAAATAAAATATTATTTACATCATCTCAGTTTAATATATCGAATATGTCACTGCTCATAAGTGGTTATGAAATTAGTGATTGATAGAAGAATGTGTAGTGGAAAAATTATGAAAATTTTTAGATTTGTGACTAATATTATTTTATTGAAAGAAAGTGTGGTTGAAATGAAAAAAGAGAAAAAAATGAGAATGAAAATGAGTGTCAAAGTCCAAACATGGGGCTAGGTTTGTTGGAAGTACAAATATTTACTAGAGAAACCCACCCGTTTTTTTGAAGGTAAATTTATAAATATTACTTAGTGGAAATACGTTTTATGATTTTAAGAGAGAGAGAAAAAAAAAGAGAAAGCTACAAGTGAAATAAAAATATTTTTAACTCTTTTACGATCAAACAAGTTTTATATAATGAGAGATTTTATACCAAAAAGTTGAATTCAAAATAATATTTGCTATGAATTAGTTCTCGCCTTCAAAGAGTACCATCCCTAAATTTTTTATTACTCGTATTTCTTTTAGAAATTTTTTTTCATGGGGCAACCTACACGATTTCTCAATTTCAAAAAACTTCTTCAAGATTTCAATTCATTTTATTTTTATGTTTTTTTGGCCCTATTTAATGTGGGTTAAATGATATCAACACCCAATTCCTTGGTTGAGAGTCCCACAAGAATTATCGTAAGATGAAACTTGTGCACGTCAAGTGGCGAAAAGCCCAACTTATCATAGATGTACAATGAATAGTAAATAAGTAAGTAGTAATGAATTTTACGAAATATAAAGATAAAAGTGATTTGATCGATTATAAACAGTAGCCAAACAAAGACTAAAACTTTTTAATGTAATGATCAACCAGATATCACAGACGATTTAAAAGATCTTAGTTAAAATTGTGAAGAGAGCAGCAGAGTTATTGTCTTACCCCAAGTGGCCCATAACAATAAAATGTAACTTCGTAGGAAAATTGTGGCTCGCCTACCAGCCAACACAATACATAAATTCCTTTACGTTTCCTCTACCTCTCTATAAATAGAACTGATCACACCCAACTTTTTCACTCAACCACAAAAGCATTAACAACTCTTTCTTCATACCTTTCGCACTAATTCCACAAGTTTAAGATAGAAAAATGCAGGCATCTAAAGTTGCAGTGTGTGCAATGGTACTAGTGCTTCTGGTTTGTGGAGCACATGTTTCAGAGGGTGCAACATGCACCCCAACTGCACTCAGCCCTTGCATGTCCGCCATCTCGTCGGGAACTCCACCGTCGAAACTGTGCTGCAGTAAGATCAAGGAGCAGCAGCCTTGCCTTTGCCAGTATCTCAAGAACCCCAATTTAAAGAAGTTTGTTAACTCTCCAAATGCAAAGAAAATTGCTTCCACTTGTGGGGTTCCTCTGCCCAAATGTTAATGATTTTCGAGTCCCTTATTTCAAGTTTCCATAAGGAGTGAGTAAATGAGAATAATGGTGCACTATCGAATAAATCGAGATATCGACTGATTTAGTCTCACTGAACTGGGGTGCTCAATATTTGTACTGAATGTAGTAATATTTCTATTATAATCGAAATAATTGAGATTGTCTCTTCATTCTAGTGGTGGCAACGAGTTGAGTCGAGCCGAGCTGGAAAAAAAAAGCTCGAGCTGAGCCCGAGCTTTTTTAAGCCGAGTCGAGCCCGGCCAAAAAAATTGAGGCTCGGCCTGAGCTTTCGGCTCGAGCCTTTGCGTGCGAGCCGAGCCCGAGCCGGTTTTTTTTTATTTTTTTTTTTAAAATAAAAATCTTAAAAGCTGCTTGCGCGGGCAGCTTATTTAAGCTGCCTGCGCAAGGCAGCTTTGGAAAGCTGTCTGGCTTTCCTAAAAAAAACTTTTTTTTTAATTGGCTGGCTCGCCCGGGACTTGGCCGGGTCGATGGGACTTGGCCAGGGCCTTGGCTTGGTGTAACCGAGCCGGGCTCGGCTCGAGCCTGAGCAGTCCGAGCCGACGAGCTTTTTTGCCACCGCTACTTCATTCTTCCTGTATTTTCTCAGCCTTCAATTAATTGGACTATATAATCGTGGATGATATCGAAAATCGACGGGCAATAATAACCTCTCGCAATTAAGTGTGGTGTATTCAATTGGAATTTTTGAAGATTTTGATGGACTTTTTTTTAAGCAATGACTTATGTGGATTTTATGGATTTTTTTGGGATTTGTATAGAATTAGTGGAATTCTTTTGTAAACTTTTATTTTAAAACTTTCAGAGACTTTTGTAGAATTCATTCAAAAGACTTTTGAGTACTTTAACTTGAGATAGAATTTATGTGGATCTAGTGCAATATTATGAAATTATCACATACTTCTCACCATTCTCCCTTCTCCTTCATTTTCTCCCATATAATAAAAAATATTAATATAAAGATATTTTAAAAAGAATAAGAATTTAAGATTAATTAAATAAATAATAATAATTATATATAAAAAATAAATCTAATATTCAGCATTATTAATATAATATACATTTAAAAAAATAATATATATTTAAATTTAATTATAAATTAGTCTATATAAATTTTTATAATTTAATTAAAAATAAAAAAATAAATTTATTTCAATATTCTTATGTTTTTAATTCTTTCATAAACAATATAAATAAACAATAAGCGAGAGAAAAAGAAAAATAGAAACTATAATTAATAAAAAAATAATAATTTTAATCATAACTCTAATATTTATAGAAGAGAAAAAGAAAGAAAAATATTTAAAAAAATACATATTAATTTCTTTTTTGTATTATGTGAAAATCTCCTAAAATCTTGTGATTAATGAGAAACACATTTGAGTTTTTATTTTAGTACATTATGCTTAAACGTTTGTACCACGGAGACTTATAAAAGTCTCTAAAAATTATAAAAATTTGAATATCCTAAAACTTATAGAGACTTCTAAAAAAATTTAATTGAATACATCGTGATTTTTAAAAACTTTTAAAAGTTTATAAAAGTTTCAATTGAATATACCCATACTTTTAGAGAGTCTCCAAGAGTTTACATTGAATGTCCCTAAATTTTTTAAATCCCCAAAAATCATTAAAAATCTCAATTGAATATACCCCTATAAGCTTATAATTGGTTAAATTACTCACATTCCCCATAATCGAGTGATTATTAAAGACACTTATGTGTGGTGGGACGACCTCCAAATTAAATCTCTACTAAAAAGATAGTGGAGCAACTCTCGATAGCCTATCTAAAGAACTTTGGTAGAAATTTTCTAGTAAACAAAGAGAAAAATATTAGCAGTCTTCCCATTACACAAGCAATTGCTTCCACTCATCTTCTTCAACAAATCAGTGGTCACTTCCGTTCTACCACTTTTTGACAAGTCAACCAGAACAAACTTTTATTAGAATTAATTTCTCCTCCAGAATTTCATGATAACAAATGTAGGCAACTAATGCTCATCGGAATTTTAGCCTTGCATAATATCTTGAACAGTGGCAACTATCTGTTGTTGGACAAAATTTCGATTTCAAGCTGACGATCTATTTCAAACCATTGCATGCGAGGCCTTTTCTCCACTGATGTATCTTGATTAGGGGCTTCATTTGCTTATCCTATCGACTGCGGCCTATTTTGCCCGTAAATTGTAGGCCTCCACTCATGTTTCTGTTGAGTTCATTAGGTAACTGTAGATTGTTAGAAAGTTGAACAAAGGGCTGATGCTTCAGGTTTGAATGCTTTGGCTAGTAGGCAACATTACAGAAATGATCTAATGAGCACCGGTNCACTCATGTTTCTGTTGAGTTCATTAGGTAACTGTAGATTGTTAGAAAGTTGAACAAAGGGCTGATGCTTCAGGTTTGAATGCTTTGGCTAGTAGGCAACATTACAGAAATGATCTAATGAGCACCGGTGCTCATCTTCTCCTATGCACCGATGATGTGTCATATTAATTCATTGGTTCATTGGTGGATTGGAATCGGTGCTTAGGAGAAGATGAGCACCGGTGCTCATTAGATCATTTCTGGGCAACATTATACCTCAATCATGCTGAATTTTACCCATTCTACCTCGTGCATATATATTTTCAATCATACTTTGGAACATCTTCAAGATACTCTCTCTATATATAAAGAACGTTGTCAAATTTAGAGTAAAACTTTCTTACACTCCAACAATGCTTGTAGCTTATTATGTGCATCCAATTGGAAGTGATGTCATAATCAATAACTTGATCATAAAGGTGCATACAGGTTATTGGAGTTCCACAACAATGGTGACAATTTCTTTTAAGTCGGGGTTAAGCCTGAGAAGGCAGTGAGTAACAAGGTTTGAGTATCCAAAACTCCAATTGAAGGATGTTCGTGTAAGCTTCAAGAGAATGATTAATAGTTGGGAAAGAGATAACTATCAAATATATGCTTTGGAAGTTCGGATAATGGCTACCAAAAGAATGTATATTTCAAGGGAACGTGCTTGTCATTGTTGGGAAGTAAACTTGATTTTTGGAGTAAGTAATATAGGATTAAGAATTTTTGCTCATAGGCCCAATTTAATTAAAAAGTCCAACAAAGTCTAACATTTCTAAAAGCATTTTCTAGAAAGATCCATGTAAATATCTAAGATGTGGTCTTAAATGTGGAAATGTGTCGAAGTAGATTATGTGATTTTAGAAATTCTATCTAGAATATTTTAGGAAAATATCTAGTCCTAATATATGGTCTAGAAGCCTCATAAAAATATGTGGACTATAAGTCTCTAGGAAAATGTGTTGTCTAGAAATTTCATGTAAAAAAGATTAGAGTCCCTTCATTTTGTAATAAGTCAAGTCAAATGTGTAAGTTTTGAAGTTGAGAAATATAAGTTATCTTTTTATTTGCTTACTTCTTCCTATTAATATTGTCCTTCCTAACAAGCATTAGCCAAACCAAGTTAGTAAACGTCTTTTTCCTCCAATAGTCACTGGCCATGCTTAATTCAATTCAAGTTCTCTCATCCACTATGACGAGTTTCATCCATAACATATAGCAAATGGATGTCAAGTCGAAATTCTTGAATGACCATATTAATAAGAATATTTATATGATACAACCATATGTGTTTACATAAAAGGGTAACACGCATGTTGTTGGGGGATATGGTATAATGTTGTTCTGTATGTGATAAGTGTATATATAAAATTCACACCAAATGCCTATGTGATTGTGTGTTTATATGTAGACTACATGTTGATAATGACAAATAGTCACGAACTAATGCTACACACCAAGAGAATGCTAACGAAGCATTTTGATATGAAATATATGGGTGTTGCTAATGTGATACTAGGGATTAAGATCTCTAGAACACCGAAAGAAATCGTATTTTCCCAATCTCATTGCATTGAGAGTATACCGAAGAAGTATAATATACTCGAGGAAAGTCCTGCGAAAACCCCTATTGACCCAAGTTTACATTTAGTCAAAAAGACAGGTGAATGTGTGTCGCAACTAAAGTACTCACAGGTTATATTCAGTCTAATGCGTATTACAAACTGCACTCGATCGGATATAACATATGCTGTGAATAAACTTAGTAGATTCACAAGTAATCCAAGCCATGATCATTGAAAGGCTTTAACAAGTGTTTTTAGGTACTTAAAGTATACCTTAACCTATGGATTACATTTCACAAAATATCCTGCAGTATTGGAAGGATATTGTAGCCATGTCAACGAGTCGAGTCGAGCTGAGCTGAGCAAAAGCTCAGCCAAAAAAATGAGGCTCGGCTCGGGGCCCGCTAAGGCTCGGCCGAGCCGGTTCGTGTTTTTTAAAAAAAGTTGTTATAAACCTATAATTTTTTATAATGTATTTAAAATTTGAGAAATTTATACGTGTTATAAATAATAACTAAATATTAATATATAAAAAAATACATTTAAACTTAAAAAAAAATATTACTCAGTCATGGGTTGGCCCGAGCTCGAGCTGACGGCCCATACTGAGCCTGAGCCGACGAGCTTTTTTGCCATCCATATGATATTGTGATGCGAATTGGATATCCGATATGAAGGATTCCAAGTCTACTAGTGGTTATGTATTTACCATTGGTGGAGCTGCTGTATCATGAAAATCTATAAAGCAAACGTGTATAGCTCAATCAACAATGGAATTAGAATTTATTGCTTTGGACGAAGCTGTAGAAGAAGCAGAATGACTTCGTAACTTCATAGAAGATATTCCATGTTGGCCTAAGCTGGTACCTGCTATTAGTATACATTATGATAGTCATTCAGCCATTGGAAGGGCTCAAAGTAGCATGTATAATGGTAAGTGTGGACATATACGTCGTAGACATAATACCATTAAGCAACTAATATCTAATGTCATCATCTCCATATGTTATGAGAAATTAAAGAAGAACATTGCAAATCCACTTATGAAAGGTTTGTAGAGATCAAATATGTTGTCTATCGAAATGAATGAGATTAAAGCCTACTACATAAGGATCCTTGTAATAGTAACCCTTCTAGTGATGGCAACGGGACGGGTTTGCCCCGCCCCTCCCCGCCTTAGATGGGACGGAGCCTTGCCTCATTTGTATTTTTTTTTAAAACAAAAAATTTCCAATTAAATACAAATTCAAAATTTTATAATCCAAAACAAACAATACTTAAAATAACTACATCAATATCCAAACAAAACAATGAAAACAACCAATGTTCAAATTTTTATTTTTTTATAATCCAAAACAAGCAATATTTAAAATAACTACATCAATATTCAA
The DNA here is from genome assembly GCA_903798355.1 of Fraxinus baroniana. Classification (NCBI taxonomy): domain Eukaryota; kingdom Viridiplantae; phylum Streptophyta; class Magnoliopsida; order Lamiales; family Oleaceae; genus Fraxinus; species Fraxinus baroniana. The sequence goes on along the minus strand of CAIGRO010314545.1, from coordinate 3,825 downwards.
ACCACACAATGAAAACAAACAATGTTCAAAATTAAACAAACAATGTTCAATTTTTTTATTTTTTATTTAATTTCGCGGGGCGGGGCGCCCCGCCCTGCGACTTGAGGCGGGGCGAAAATCCCTGTCCCGCCCCGCCAACCCGTCGGGGCGGGATGGGGCGGATTTTTTGCCATCTCTAAACCCTACCTTATTGACTGGAAATTCCAAGATTTTGGTTCAAAGAGACAACTAAGTTATGAATATTCAATAAAGCACTCAGGAAATTAATTCTTAACTCATTCATATGATATTAAAGTGCTTTCTGCAGCTTGATTAGAGGTTAAGATACTATTTTAATGATTCATACATCTTGATTAAGTCAAGGGGAGTAGGGTAAAATGTTCTTAATAGGAGATCACCTATGTAAGTGTGAAGTGAGGTCGCTTCAATGAGAATTGTTCGAGGCTACAATTTTCTAAACACTTATGAAACCCATGAATGGTTCATGGCCAAAATGAATCAAGTCATGAAAAATATGAACATATTAGGGAAGACATCTGTGTGAGTATTGTTGTCTTGGCTTACACTGATGACTGAATAGTTCAAGACATCACGTTCATCAATTAACCAAGTAAGTCCGATAGTATTTCACTAAGAGAGGTTCAAAGTCGGAACCGGAAGCTACCTTACCTGATGCAGTATTTTTTCGCTCTCTCTACATTGCATCATAATTTCGCATTGCATATGCATGTTCGATTTTCCATTTATGTGTGAGATTGTTCAAAAAAAAAAAACTTGAAAAAGTGACTTTCGTGTCAACTTTAGCCAAATATTCGAATTTGATCCAACGATCAAATTATAAAAGTAAATAGACCAACTTATTCTACTCGTCTGTAGATCATCATAGTATATTTGGAATCTCAAAATCGATTCTAGATAAATGAGAAATTGCAGTCCAAATCTGGGGAAAAAAATACAAGAAACTGCCTGACACTTGCCTAAGTGTGTTATTAGCCTGATGCTGGACTTGTCGCTCAGCATCAGGCTAGTGATAAAGTCATTGTTTTTATCGCTAGAGCGAGGCGATGACGATGTGCTAACAATAGTGAATGGTGCGACCTTTGGCAAGAGTTGCTAAGTTTGGTGGCACAACAATTCATTCACAACCCCTCATCCTCTATATATAGGACTCTTTGGATATCCATTAGGTATCCCATACAATGTTTACATTGAGCATTGCATAAAAACTCTTGTAAATCACTTCCAAATTCATTCAAAATCGTTTTCTTCTTTGTAGAGAGAAATTCCATCGAAAGTTTACTGTAACTTATGGTTTGAAGTGCTTTTACCACAAGTTGAATCCATTGTATCTTGGGAGACAAGTGTCTTGAACCGTGAGTACCATTACGGGGCAATTTTGTATTGAGGAAAGAATGAAAATTATTTACCTCAGTTTATTCTTCTTTTTCTTCCCCTCTTGGTTTTAATTTTTGGTTTTCGTTTGTAGTTTATATATTACATTTCCAACCCATATTTATAGTGTTTAATCATGCTCATGCGGTTAAACTTTATTTTTTGTTTGTTCGATATACAACAATCATTTCACCCGCACTTATATTTAGCCCATGTCGCCAACAACAATCATGCACAATCACACAGTTTCTTCAATTTTTCTTGGCAAAGACCATGGCTTGCATCCCGTCTATGCGAAAACATTTGTTCTTTACAATTTGTTTGAAGATTTCGCCACAAGCAACCTGGCCACAGACTTCTTAAATGATCATATGCTACTGTTGCAGCTGGAGTTATTCGAGAAGAGAATACCTGAGGCGTGTTCGGTAGAGATTAAAATCGGATTAAAATTGAAAAACTAGCCGTTATTTTTTACTTTTATTAAACGAGTGGAACCCAATAACATTCATATTTTTAATTTTAATTGAATTTTAAACTGTACCAAACAGACTCCCGATCATATTTCTATAGTACTAGTTTGGCAATATTCGACGATGAGACGATAATTGTAATTCTGCTCCCTAGCTTTAAATACGTAAGAAGACCACAAATTCGTTAACCATAATATGATGAGTTGAGTTATCATCCCACGAGAAATAATTGTTAACCATAATGTACTAATTTCTATCAAATTCGATGTTAGTGATACAAAAGAGTTGTTTTGTAATTATCCCAAATTAAGCTAAAAATAAAGTAAAAGATTGGTTTTTATCAAATATTGCGAGACAAATATATTGGATTTTAGAATTCAAATACTAATCTTTATTTTCAGTTATCAACTCATATAAATTAGTGTTCTTCAAGTGTTCGTGACAATCAGCAATCCATTAATATCTAATATTTTTTTTTTCAAAATATATTAAATATATATTAAGCACAACCTGATCCTATTCTTAATCCGAATACATATGCAAATGAAGCATTCAATCACGCGATTATTAAACATGTTTGTACACATCATAAATGTTATTCCTAACACTTATTGCACGTGTGACAATTATACAATGATTTAACCCATAGTTATTAGACCCGACCCCGACATCGACTCGAACAATGTATTGGGTCTCGGGTTACTGGTCGAACCGATGGGTCATTGCATAAAAATCTATATATAAAAAAAATTAAAGTATAAATTTTTTTAAGGCAAACTTATGTATTTTTTTAAATTATTTTTCACTAATTATTTAGGTCTATAAAAAAAGTTAAATGTTTGACCAAATTATTTATTAAAATACTTTTAGAAAACATATAATGATAAATTAGATATATATTACTTTTTGTATATAACAAACATTGAACTCCTCTACAGCTCTAATGATCAGCAGGTAATTGTTTTACTTAGAGGTTTATGGTTCAATTCCTTGGACCCCCAATATTTTAAAAAGCAATTTTGAAAATCGGTCAACCAATCGAGTTAACTCGGAATGCATCCATATTAAATTGATCTACCCGACTCGGATAAGGGCCTGGGTCACCGGTTTCCCGGCTCGACCGATCGGTCCAGACTTTATAACTATGACTTAACCTACTGTGAGTCTCCTAACACTTCAATAAACAATAATTTATCTTATTCGTAGTTAAGCAATCGAATAATGCAATAGGCATGCACAATTAATCACAAAACACAAGAATGAACTAAAATCCTCAAGACTTGAATTAAAAATATTAACAAAAGGTTTCATTATTTATCCAATACAAAACAAATTTTAGCCTAGCATATTTAAATATAAATTACACAAAAAAAATATTGAAACAACATCACTCGAATGGAAGAATACGAGGAAGAACTTCAATTTCTTGGATTTTAAACTTCAATATGAGTTTCAGAACTTCAAATCTTATTGTAGAATCTCTTGTACGCTTCTTGCTAGGCTTCTTCAATAATAAAAACTTCCTTCTTACGTTCTGGAAGGCCCCCTAGATATTATAGAATGCAAAAGATTGCATCCAAGTCTTATCGAAAAAAGAAAAAGGAAACAAATTTTTTGCCCAGATTAACACTAGGCGCACACCTAGGCTTGGTGAGGCGCACGCTCTAGGGTAGGGATGGTAAAAAAACTCATTCAACCCGATACCCGTGGAGCCACGCCCCGAATGGGGCGGCGATTACCCGCCTAACCGAGTAAACGGGGCGGGAACGGGGACGGGGTGAGGGTCATTAACCCGAAGTGGGTATGGGAAATATAGTCCCCGTCCTATTTAAAATTAATTTCAAATTTAAGTTTTTTATCGAACAAAAATAATAAATTTATTATCATTTTTAAAGAGAATAAAGTTGTTTTTAACAAATTAGTAAAAAAGTAATAATATTTACTGCCAAAAGACATTAAAAAA
>CAIGRO010314519.1:0-18192 GCA_903798355.1 Fraxinus baroniana | reverse complement strand
CTCACAATAGGGGGGGCAGAATTATTATATTCGGGGGTGGGCCCCTCACTTATGTGAGGGGCGGGTACCCGGGCGTGTAAACGCCCGGGTTACTTTAGCTTTTTCATTAGTAAAAACCCACGCCTTTCTTTACATTCTCTTTGATATTGTCTTTGTTTTTTGAAAATTATGGATGAAAAATTGATTGAAAATCTACACCGACAAACTATAATTCTATCCTATGTAATATGTAATGAAGTTTTACAATTGACCGTTGTTGGAATTTTCTCTCTGCACGGTTGGTCTCCACGCGCAATATATTTCTTTACAAAAAAATATATATATATTTATGCAATTTAGTTGAAAAAAAATAAATCTAAGAATGGGAGAGAAAGTGAGAGAAAAGTGAAGAAGAATTATATTTCTTTACATCATTTCTCAAATTATTTTGTTTTATGTCTTGATATGAGAGTGCTCCTAGGTGCATAGTAGGAATCTGAAAATACACATAGATTCTCAACAATTATCAAGTTAGTGCAATTATCACCGAATGATCAAACTTGAATCCAATATGGGACCAAACAAACAAATGCCCTTTTCCTAATTTGCCTCTCGAGATATTGAAATCATTTAAAGCTTGTTTTGTAAATGTTTTTAAACGATTTAAATTATATATAGATAGAAATGAAAGCAGATATAAGTGTATAGTATTTGCGCATCTCTTAAATATGTGAATAAAAAGTAATTTGACCATTTATAAATACTAGCAAAACATTTAAATATTTAGAACGAAAGATTCGTGATCGGTTTGACGGTTATTGCTTTTGACTTTATGCTTCTTTTAAAGGAGATTTTTGAAAAAATTATTTTAAGTCAATTTTCTTTAAAAATTATTCCACACAAATAAAATACTTTGAAAAAATTATTCAAATATATTAAAAGATGATTACTAAATTTTAGAAACAACCATGCAAAAAACGGAGTCAATGATGAATTCTTTTGATGGAAGGAAAAGCCGAAGATTGAGGCATCATTTTTTTCCCGAAGTGGCCCCATATATGTTGAAATTTTGTACACTCCAACTCCTACTTTACTTTGATCCACACTTTAAAGTCAGATAAAATCTAAAAAGTAAAGGATTTTTTTTCTCTTTATAGAATTAGCTTTGGTGTGTGGCATCTTCTGGAAAACCAGAACTTTTTGTTCTTTCTCGTACCATGTGGCGTGTACCGCCTCCTGCTGTTCAGTGTCTTGGCTAACGTTAGAGGTTCAATCCACCGACTCCTTTTATCAAGTAAAAATGAATTATATTGATCAAAACTATATACAAGTACTCCAGGTATTCCCGGATGAATCAACAATGAAGTTACAATGGAAGTACAACTACTATGGGCATACCCAAGTTGTCAAACAAAAGGAAATCAACTCAAAAGGGAACATATATCACCCCATTGTTAGCAACTCATAACAAATCAAAACATTAGGATACAAAGAAAACATCACTTTGTATACGTGTGTTTTGATTCGTCGTACAATGCTCTCAACATGGGGTCATAAATTTTCAAAAATCATCATATTCCTTGTCATCCAAATGTAGTAGACAGAACTAGCTAAAGCAATCATTTTAGCTTTGTTGCGTCATGAAGTTCCTCTATCCCCCTTTTTCATCCACTTGAGTGCACTAGCCATGGTGGTCATGGCTCTTGTAATTCCCAACCAAGTCTTGATGCTATTCCAAACACTTAAGGAAAAAGAACATTCAAAAAATAGGTGGTGTCCCGTTTCCTCATGTGATGTACAAAAAAACACAATTACGGTTAATGTCCAAGTAATGCAACTTATCTTTAGTAAGTAGTTTGGATTGAGCCCCCAACCATAACATGAATGAGTGTTTGGGAGTGATGAAGTGCTTCCATACCTCCTTTGTTCAGCATCTAACATTCCCTTTAGGCCGAAAGAAGTCATATGCCCTGTTAACACAAAAAGTACATGCATTCATCCCCATATACTGGCCGAATAACTGATCCGTTTCCTCCAAAGTAAGCTGGACGAACTGTTGCTGTTGAAATTTTTTTTTGAGCACATCTCTAATTTCGAGCAGTTTCTTGATGAGTGGAGGGTGGTCTTTTCTAGGCAAGACCTCCCCAATGCTGTCCCCTTTAAGGTAAACTTGATCAATCCATCGAATCCACAAAGTGTCTTTTTTTGCGGTGAATGTTCCATAGCGATTTGGCAAGCAATGTAGAATTCCAGCTTTTCATGTCTCTAAATCCCAATCCACCTTCATTTTTCGGCAAGCAAACATCCTTCCAACCAACCAAAGCCTTCTTTGAACCCCAAACAAGATTACGACAAAGGCTCATGATTCTTGAAATAATAGTGGCTGGAATAGGTAGTAGAGATAGCCAAAAACATTCGACTCCTTGGAGCACCACTCTACCCGCATAGGATAAGGATGATCGTGTCCAAGCATTAATATATGCTGCAATTTTATCCGAAAACGGGGCATAACAACTTACATTATATTGAGTTTCTCGGAGGTAAGAGGGATGCCCAAATACTGAAAGGGCATTGTGCCCTTTGGTATGTTTGTAAGTGCTTAGATTTCTTCAAGTTAATGTCTGTATACACCTGCTATGAATAAATTGGGTTTTAAATTGTTCATTCTCAATCCCGATGCATTTCCAAATTTATTTAGGCATTCCATCAATATTTTCACCGAGTCTGTATCTCCCCTAGCAAAAAGCATAAGTTTATCCGCGAAAGCCAAATGCATGATCTTTAGCGGGCCACATTTAGGACGAAAATTGAAATCACTCTCAAACGAGGCTGCCTTGAGCATTCTTGATAAATACTCAATACATAAGACAAACAAGAATGGTGATAGAGGGTCACCTTGCCTTAATCATTTCCTTTGAAAAATCTCCATTCAATGCTACGGAATAGGTAGTTGTAGTAACTAAGGGTGAGCGTGGGTTAGGTTAAATCAGTTTTTGCCTCAACCAAACACAACCCAACATGGTCGGTTTGATTGAAATTCAACCCAACGCAACTCATATAAAGATTGAAACTCAACCCAATCCAATTAAATGTCGATCAGATCGGGTCGGGTCAGATCGGGTTGGTCGATTTTAGACAACATCTCAACAAATATTAAAGTCACAAAAAATTTCACTCATCGAAGCCCTCCAGATAATTTAATCACAGACTAAGCAAACAATAACAGTTGTTTTGAATGCAGTAATAACAATTATTAGACATAATCATTGTATGTGTAAATTCTACTATCAAACGAGTCATCTGCTATAGTTTTCTGACATAGTATATACTTTCTAAATTTTCCCTTCCCATTATTTCCTATAGAGTTTGGTGCTTTAAATTGGGTGAGGTACACACCAAAAGCAACTATAAAGAATTGATAGTGTAAATTACAAGTAAAGTAAATCCAAAAACAAACTGAACATTTGAATATTTAAAAATTTTAAGATGGGACCAAGCAGAAAAACTACAGATCGAGGGTAAATTTACCTAATTATTGAAATCAGTGTGCAATGTTTACACTTGAATAAATTAGAATTGAAGACACACCTCATTAATAGCGAGGACTTGACCATTGCTCTTCTTCACCTTCTTAAGCTTCCTCAAGAAATAACTTTAAAATCACAATAACAATACGTTTCACTATAATCATCAACATAGCTCATAATTTAGTACTAATATAATATGCAAGAAGGTGAGGCTAGGAGAGCTCCATTGCCAGAAGGAAGAGGACTTATTGTGAGAGACGGTGTGTGTGTGTGTGAGAGAGAGAGAGAGAGAGAGTTGGAACTTGGAAGAATAAAGTTAGGGTTGCATTTTTTGTTCTGTTAGGCTGGGTTCTCACGGTTTTTTTTTTTAAACTAAGTGGGTCGAGTTGATTTAGGTTAACTCGATTTTCAGGAGTCAACCCATAAACCGACCTAACTCGACCCGCTTCTTAACCCAAAACCTGAACCCAGTTGAAAAGTCACAAAAAATCGACCCAAACCGTTTGGGTCGATTTGGGCAGTTTAGGTGTGTTGGTTTGAATTTTGTCCACCCCTAATAGTGACACATTCCATAACCCAACTAATGAAATTAGTAGGGAAATGCAACCCTCAAGCATTTGCTCAAGGAAAACCCATTCCACTAAATCATAGGCTTTATGAAGGTCCACCTTAAGAAGACATCTCAGGGCAACCAATTTGCGGTTATATTGTCTCAAGAGCTCTTGGCCTAGGTGAATGTTTTCCATCTCGAGGCAACCCGTTTGTGGCATCTTCTGGAAAACCAAAACTTTTCGTTCTTTCTCCAGCCCATTTTAGTTATACTCTGCGATATGGACTCTCCCGTGCTACAACCCACTCGTAAAAATCAGGAGTCTCATTTTGTTAAATCCTCAATATATTATCAAATTTTATTGTTGTTACCGGGTTGACATCTATGTCCAAGAAACCTACCTCAATTTCTATGTTGAAGGCACATTGCTATATATGAGTTGTTAGCAATGTTTTAAAAGGCGTGAAAAGACGAGGCCTGCACGGGTCCACGAGTGAAGAAGGCACTCCATATTGGAAAAAGTCGAGATAAGATGGTTAGCCATATTTTCTTAGCCTATAATGCAGGCCAGCCACAAAAGACACGACTAATGGAGGCCTAAGCTTAAAAAAATGGAACTAATGCAAACTTAGGTCCTAAAAGGAGCGCACTTTTTATTTTTTAAGTTAAATAAATTAATTAAATAAAAAATTATTTATAATTTAAGAATATTATAAATAAAGTAAACATTTTATTACGTCTAGATGCACATAGGTTTTGTCTAAACACATCTACGTTTGTAATGTTTAAGACTCGACCATGCCATTTTGTCACATCTTCAGCATTTTAAAACCTTGGTTAGTAAATAGTTGTGTTTAAAATCAAGGAATTAATTTTGAACCGTTCTGCTCTACCAGACCTAGTAGAGGTCTGGTAGAGCTGATGTTTCGTGGGGGTGGGTGACTATACATTGGGAAGATTTTAACGAGGTGGGTCTTCATGTGAAAGGAGTTGCTGGGTGGGTGACTATACATTGGGAAGATTTTAACGATGTGGGTCCTCATGTGAAAGGAGTTGCTCTACCAGACTCTACCAGGTCTGGTAGAGCAGAAAAATCCATTAATTTTACAGATTAGGGATGGCAATGGTCAGTTCGACCCTGACAACCACAAGTTTGGCTCGTGCTCAAAATATAGGCTCGATTCGGCCCCAAGCTCATGTGCCTCGCGAGCCGAGCTGTCTACAAGCAGCTCAATTTTTTTTTTTTTAAATAAGTCAAAAAGTAAGCTATTTTTTAAAAGAATAAAATAAGTCGAAAGTTGAGGCAAAAAAAACTAGCCTGCCCACGAACCACTGCGAGCTGGCTCACTAGCCGATAGCTCGTACCTACAAGTCCAAACGAGTCGGCTTGACTAGATATATAGTTTTTTTATCTTTCTCTATCTTCTCTTGATAAACAATTTGAGTTCTGCTTAGCTATGATTCATCTCAAAACAAGCTTGAGTTGTTCATGGATCGAATCAAGATGAGCCGAGCCCGTAAACTCTCGAGCCACTCGACCCATTTGCCACTACAAGTACAAAGACCTGCAGGCATAAAGAAAATGCAGGTTGAAAATATAATTGTAATCAGTCACTAAACTTTCATACCAACTACAATTAAATCACTTAACTTTAATTAACAGCACTCGAGTCACTTATCTAATTAACTTCATTTTACTAGTAATTAAAGCACTGCGTTTGAATTGGGACAACAGACTTAACGGAAGTTGCTGAGATGGCTGTTCTTTTTAACGATCGCTGACATGGCCTTCCACGTATGCCGCATCTGCAAAAAAAAAAATTAAAAACTAAAAGGCAAAATAGCCCACTTCACCCCTTCCTGCTCCCACCACCGCTCTGCTCCATCGCCACAGCTCCCAACCACCACATTCTCTCCCACCAATACAATTTCCCGCCAATTGTAAGCCCCCCAAGCTGATAGGACTACGACAAATATAATGTTGCCTCGATTACAAGTTTGCTTGAGCACCAGGTGGAAGGTAAGGATGGCAACGAGACGGGTTGATCATTCTCACCCTCGTCTCGTCGAGTATTTTTGTTACTTTATCTCATTCCCATACCCGATTAAAGTGAGACGGGGCGAGGCGGGGAGTGTCTCTTACCCCATTTATCGCCCCCCATTTATTTTTTCTTTTTATTTTTTGCCTTTTAACTTTTTTATGTTTTTAGTTAGTAAATAGAATTACATTTTTACCAATTTATTTATAACAACTTATTAACAACTTATGTTTTCTTTAAAAATAATGATAAATCTATTATTTTTGTTTGATAAAAAATTTAAAATTAAAATTATCTTTAAACAGGGCGATTAGGGAAGGGAAACTATGTTTTCGGTACCCGTCCCATACCCGCTTCGCGGCAATGACCAACGTCTCGTCCCCACCTCCGTTTACCTGGTTAGGCGGGTAATCACCGCCCCATTCGTGACAGGACCCCATGGGTATCGGGTTAAATGAGTTTTTTTGTCTTCCCTAGTGGAAGGTGGTTTTGGGACTTTCTTGGAGCAGGTTGACCCTTGACTTAGAGAGACATTGTACAAAAATTAGATTCAACATTTTATTAAAAATGAGTTAATTATTATGAAACTCGATATGAAAAGTGTTAGGTATTTTGATACCAAATACAAATCCGGGTGCATGATGAATTGTCGGATCTAATTAATTTCATACTTTTTTCTTTTGGAACCCATTATTGAGATTATTTTAATAGTCGATCCAAAACACATGACTGGTAACCCACGAAGTGCCTCTATTCTGAGCTTTGCATTTAGAGATCGACCCATATACTTAACCTTAAGTGTTATTATATATATTGGTCGTTTGCATGATGAGAAAAATTATGACTAAAACGAATGAAGTTTGGTTTTAGCTACACTCGGGTTATATTTTGATTTAAAATGTTATCTTTTGCACCGTTAACCGGGTATCAGGTTGAGCACTCTCGTATGTATGTCCTTTTTATTATTAATAAAACATGCCAAATATAATGACTTTTAAGAAAAGAAAAATAAAAAGAGTCAATGAAAAATTATTTTGATGTGGACATTTTAAAGTTTTTCGACGAGAAAAGTTATAAAAATAACAAATTTATTTGAAAATAAAAGGAATCTTTTGTGAGCTGTGGAAGGCCTCTTCTACCGCTTTAAATTTGTAGAACTAAAGCAACAAAATTCCTAAGCAATCCCAATCTTTAAACCGCTCGCAAATATACTATAGCTTTATAACGTGTCTTTGGGGATGTTTCTTCTGTAAACTTTGCATATCAGAAACTTGGGAGTTGGGGTCAATAAAGTATTGTATTATATATATGAATGAATGTTTTTCTTGCTTTCAAAGACAATTTTTGTTTATCACATTTTAATAAATATTCTTATTTTTTTTTGCTCATTTTCGCTCTTATATTCTCTAACACTTTTTCTTAAATTTTTTTTTTTATCACCAATCTTCTATTAATTTGTACTTTGTTAAGAAGGCGTCAAAAGATTTATTTGAGAAATAAACAACAAATATAAAAATTTTGACAAAATATTTACCCTTCATTCGATGCACATTAGCAAAATATTTGGACGAAAATCATCATCAAATACATGTAACATGATATGTTAACTAATTGATGATTTTTATTTTATTTTTTTTAGTTAAATGAGGGCGGTACCTTCGAACTTTTATCAATATGTCATTATTTGTGGTGGAGGAATATTGTGATTACATGAAGAAACACTGAAGATCTTCATTATAATTAATATATAATACAAATAATAAAAATTATGGTGTAAATATAATTGCTCAAACATGAAACTAATTTCAAAAGTAAAAATGTATAAATATGTTCACTCTTTTAGCCNTTCGTACTTTTATCAATATGTCATTACTTGTGGTGGAGGAATACTGTGATTACATGAAGAAACACTGAAGATCTTCATTATAATTAATATATAATACAAATAATAAAAATTATGGTGTAAATATAATTGCTCAAACATGAAACTAATTTCAAAAGTAAAAATGTATAAATATGTTCACTCTTTTAGCCCATAGACTGAATGCTATAAGAGCATTCTCAAGGTAGTAGTGAATTGCTGTAAAATGTGCCACATAAATTAAAAAAGACGTATTTTAAAATTTTATTTAATGAAAACGGACCAAATTAATATTTTCTATCCAAATTTAAACCAGTTTGATTTGATTTTTTTATTTTTAAAAAAATAAAGGACACATAGATATCAATCCATAAAATGCATGGGAAAGTAAGTTTAGATTAAAGTGTCGAGTTATTAAGTCAAGCATAGGCTTAGAGCCTGTTTGGTATGGATTAAAATTGAAAAACTAGTCGTTATTGTTGACTTTAATTAGATGAGTGAGACCCAATAACGATCATATTTTCAATTTACCAAACAGACCCTAAATATTAACGCCAAGATAATCTTTCAGTTTTCGTGTCATACAAATAGGGGTGGGTAAAATCTGATCGAACCCGCCAAAATCGCTCGACTCGAACCAACCCGACCGGTTTGGGTCGATCTTTTTGTTTTTTTTAATTAATATATGGGTTGGTTGTGTAAGCGGATGGGGTCAGGTTGGATTATGAGTTAAGTCATGAAAATCGAATAAACTCGCCAAACCCAACTCGACTATATTTATGAAGTTTTAAGTGTTATGATGTTATTTGGACGAATACACATTCAACACAAAAATATGTATTGACTTCATATAATTTAATATCAATCTATCCATATAACATTTTTAGATATGAAGTGTCAAAATAATTTAGTCCATGTTTGGTAACGATTAAAATCCAATTAAAATTGAAAATATGGCTGTTATTGGGTCCCACCCCACCCGTCTAATAAAAGTCAACAATAACGACTAATTTTTCAACTTTAATCCGATTTTAATCTCTATCAAACAAGCTATTATATTTTGGATTAAACTTAGCCCCCGTTTGATCCACATTATTTTTTTAATTCTCATTCTTCTACTCATTTTCAACCACACATTCTTAAATAAAATAATATTTTTCATCACATCAATAATTTTTCCTTCTTTTTCAACCATATATTCCATATCACATCAACCAAAAAAATACATTCTTTTGAAAATAATGCGTACCAAACGGGGGCTTAATGTACATAAAATTTTACACCATTGACAAGTGGCCATCCCCTACTGGGGGATGTCTGTGGGCCCAGACATCCCCCAGTAGGGGAGGACCACTTGTCAATGATGTAAAACTTTATGTAGAATAGTATGTAAGTGTAGCACAATCCTTATATTTTTTGGTCGTTGCAACTATAGAGACCTAAATTATATAAGTCGTGAATCAATTATAAATATGCTCAACTCGACCCATCTACTTTAATTTTTGTTAACAAATTGTCTCAAACCGATTAACCCAACTCGATCGATACTTGATTAGGTTGGATTGAGTTACAACTTTTACACGGGTTGAATTGTGTTAAATTATGATCAAATCGATCATGTAGGGTTGAATTCAAGTTGAAACAAAAATCGACCAAACTCAATCCATGTCCACCCCGACATACAAAATATTAATGTCTATCCACTGCCAACTGAATGGTACTTAATTAGAATATAAATTAACAAACAAACAAACAAACACTAGGGGTACTGCATCTCTCTCTTTTTAGTTTTTAATAATTAATAATAGGGAGCCGTTCACCAATTTATTTTTCAAACATATGAAAAATGAAGAAGGTAATTTGTCTCCCTCAACTAATAATTCTAAAATAAGTAACTTGAAAAAAGATTATTGAATGAACAAGGAAAAGCGACTTTTGGCTTGTAATTAGTTACTGAGTCGCTGAAACAGTACTCTTCCCTCCAACCACCCCGTCAAACATGATTTATTAGTTGAAAATTAAATAAAAAATAGAAATTAATAGCCAATCAAACGTGACATTAATGAGTCAAATCGGTTTGAAATGAGTCTACATTTATCGTTTTAAATATTGGTGGGAATATGTATGTCGTCTTCACGTTAGCAGGGTATTAGGGCATAAGCAGCTTTAAAAATCATGCAATTTTCTTGAAACTCTCAGAAAAAGCTGTGAAAAATAATCACTTTTTTTTTTCTCTCGCTCTCTTCTTTCAAATCATGAAGACCAATCTTAGCAATAGCACTAAGCTGATTCTTCTTCATCCCTACATCCAAAAACAAGGAGGGTCCAACCGGCTATGGCTTCTGGCTTTTGTTTCATTTCTGACTTTGGCCTTTCTTCTTACACTGATTTACACTAGAGAATCCATCACAACTACCGCCGTCGGCGGCGGTGTCTCCACCTCGGCTACCACCGGAGCAAACAATCCGTCACTTTCGAAGGCTGTGGTAAGAGCTCTAGTTCACTACGCTTCCAACTCAAATAACACTGAACATATGTCGTACACGGATATCAAACAAATCTCTGACATTCTCCGGCAGTGTTCACACCCCTGTAATTTCCTGGTTTTCGGCTTAACCCACGAAACCCTTCTTTGGAAAGCCCTAAACCCTAATGGCAGAACCGTTTTCATCGATGAAAATCGGTATTACGCTGCATACATCGAGGAAAAGTATCCAGAAATTGAAGCCTACGACGTGCAGTACTCAACCAAAATAAGTGAAGTGAAAGAGCTAATTTCATCAGTTAAAGAACAGGTGCAGAATGAATGCAGGCCAGTGCAAAATCTTCTGTTTTCAGAATGCAAGCTGGGATTGAATGATCTTCCGAACCAGTTATATGAGGTGGATTGGAATATCATATTGGTGGACGGCCCACGTGGGTACTGGCCCGAAGCGCCGGGTCGGATGGCTGCCATTTTCACCGCCGGCGTACTTGCCAGGAGCAAAAAGGCCGGAGCCAGTCCTAAAACACATATTTTCGTGCATGATTTCAATATGAAGGTGGATAGAATTACAAGTGATGAATTTCTGTGCAAAGAAAATTTGGTGAAATCTAAAGACATGCTTGGGCATTTCATCCTGGAAAGAATGGATAGTACCAGCACTCAGTTCTGTCGCAGCCATTCATCATCGTCTTCATCAGCTTAATAAACTCTCTGTGTCATCAAATAATCTTAGTCCTTGCTGAAATTTGATAAATTAATCAATGGTCAAAATTTTGACCTTTTTTTCTTGGGTTGGGTTGTGTAAAAATAATTTTTTGGCATCTCTACATGTAATTTCTTTGATGAAAAGCAATTGTTTGTCTTTCTATCTTTAGTCAATGTCTTCCTTTTCTTAAAAAATTTCCATCGGCCATGTGTATCCAATTGCGTTGAGTGGATATAAACTAACATTATATAAATTGCAGTTGTTAAAAGATTGAATGGAGTGGCAAATTAAAAATAATTTAACTAACTAAAAAATTTATGTGTGTATGAATATAAAATAAAAATTAGGATGCGGATCACAAATATAAGTTTAGTGGTGTTGTGTATTTATGATTTATAGTTATTGAATAAATAAATCAAAGTTGTATTTGGCGCCGAGCCATATTCGATAAATTTGACCCTCACACACGAAATGGCATGCTTGTACTCCCTCGCCGTCTGAAACCTTGGTTGACTACAAGTAAGCACATCATGCCAAGCATAATGTTGATAGCTCAATTAGCGGTCAAGGGTTTCGTTTACACCCTGACTTAACTATCATGAGACTCTTAATCTCGTCATTAGACTGATAACTATTCGATTCATTGTAAGTTTTGCCCAAGCCTTCAATTATTTTATTTGGTACTTTAACTTTTGTTAGGTTTTTAATGTAATTGGCAAATATGTTAAACAAAAATGACTAGATTTAACGTGTTGTAAAAATCAAGGAGTAAGTTGCAAATACTGCTAAATGAGTTGTATTACGTCTAGGATTCGAGAATGGAAAGAAGGAAAAATGACACTGCAATTTCGTTAGACTGTCGTCATGACTTGGCTCACGCGGCATAAACAGAAACATTGGCGCTAGCCATCGCCTGGTCTTCGTTCAAGCGACACACTGTCGGTCGCCCATCGCTCAACTTTCGTTCGAGCGACAGGGTTATTCGAAAGATTTTAATTCGCGTTTTAAGACTTTTTATCCAGCTCATTCATTCATAAACCTACAATATAAATAACAGAACGCCTCTGAATGGTTTTTCTTAAGGTTGAACATTGAGAAAACATCGATTGCTTCATATCTTCTCCATCAAAACCATCCATAGCTTTCAAACTTCGTTGTTTTGATTTGATCAAGGCATTGAACACATCAAACCCACTTAATCCAAATATCAAATTGCTACTTCCTACACATTAGTCAGAGTTTTGAAGATCAAGGGAAGATGACTGGAGTTCCAGTTATTGGAGAATGCAGAGTCTTCGTTGATCCACAGGAGATAGACGAATTCATAAAGTTGGGAATTGGTACTGGAGCACGCAATTCATGGGGGTTTTGAAAACTGCAACTGAGAATTGATGCAGTAGCACGCAATCCAGGAGGGCTGTGGGAATTACAGTTAAGAGGTTGGAAAGAACTAGTGGTAGTCGTATCTGGCAGACTGTAAGTTCTTAATTAGTTTATAGTGGATTATTGATTGACAAAGTGTCCGAAATTTTTACTCAGTTAGGATTTCTCCGTAATCATTCTTGTTGTTTATTTATTGTTATCATATAATTGCGGTAATTCAATATAGGAAAATCAGGCTTTTCATTAACTATATATAATTAATAGTAACTTTTTACTAGTTAATTATTAAGTTTTAATTCCGTGTAATCACGTGTTCACCCTATCTACGTGTAGTTTGGATTGAATCTCGTAATTTCAACTTTTATAATGCCATTTATGGCTTAAAACATGCACACTTTCCTTACTGCACTTGGAATTGTAAACTCAAAATCTGATCCCCTCTCTTTTATTTATCACAATCATGGCCACACTATATATTTCTTGGCTTACGTGGATGATCTTATTGACATGGGAAATGCAGAGACTTGAAGACTTTATCTCCCAACTAGCAGCTAAATTCTCTATTTAGGTTATTCCTACTAAAACGGGTCTTCTGCTCTCCAACCTCCTATAATGGACCCATATGTTCAATGCCAAGTCTGTTTTATTGCGGGAACTTGATTAAAAATGAGTGTAAGAAATAAATAATTTTAATTTAAGAAGAGTCAAACTGTGCTAAATTGATAAGAGACAAAAGGTGAAAGTTGGAATGGTCAAACAGCTGCCACAACTAATCTATAGTATCGGTAGATCGAGATTCTGAATTATTTTGAGAATCACGATTCTTTCGTGATTTTTCTAAGGATAATTCTCGATGTGCATAATCCATATACATAATGGATTACATTGGTCCATGTAGAAGAAATTTGACCGTGAATGTGAAGTGTGGAAATGACTGTCGATGGATGCGTGACATCTATCAATTATGTAATTCAATTATGTAATGTATTATGTAAATGATTAATTACTTGACCCTTTTTCTAATATATAATAAATCGGCCAGCTCTCTAATCTCTGTCAATATGAAAAAGGGGAGCTCTGCAAATTCCTTATCATCTCGCAACCAGGGAAGCAGAGGGTAAAGAACTAGTGAAACGCCATGGCCACCGAATTCAAATTCATCCCTTTAATCGGTATCCAAATTACGACAATTTGACTGTCGATGGATGCGTGACACCTATCAATTATGTAATTCAATTATATATGTAATTCAATTATGTAATGTATTATGTAAATGATTAATTACTTGTACCATGACTCTTTTTCTAATATATAATAAATCGGCCAGCTCTCTAATCTCTGTCAATACGAAAAAGGGGAGCTCTGCAAATTCCTTATCATCTCGCAACCAGGGAAGCAGAGGATAAAGAACTAGTGAAACGCCATGGCCACCGAATTCAAATTCATCCCTTTAATCGGTATCCAAATTACGACAATTCTATACTAGCTTTTCCTTTTGAAATTTCCCTTTCTGAATTTTTTTTTTTAATGTACTGCCATTTTTTATCTGTGAATTCGAGAAAAATGAAAGATTCAACTTGAGTGTGATTGCACTGCTCAAAGAAACCCCTTTTTTTGGTAATTAATTTTTTTTTCCTCTTTGGTTAATCATTACACTTATTCGACAGATATTAGTGCATTGTTAGAGAAGTGGGATGATCCAAACATGGCCCAAGATCAAGGTGTGGCCCAAGTTGTTAGACAATTAGATCAAGCTTGCAGAGAAGCTGGATTCTTTTATGTGGTAACTTCATTGTTTCTTGTTTACACATGTATGGTTTAATTTCACTGTCAATACTTTATATTATTTGGGAAGGGAAGCTGTGCAAAATCCATTATTTCATTGTGATTTTTAGTTTCTGATATTGTGTAATTCAAGATGATTGTGAACTGCTGCTGTGTTTTTGTTTCGCAGTGTTTGCTTATACTGATGATACGGTACTTATGCAGAAGGGCCATGGTATCCCAGATTCGCTTGTTAAAGAAATTAGAAGCATATCGCACAAATTTTTCGATTTACCTTGTGAGGAGAAACTTAAGATAAAACTTTCTGCAGCGACTGGATACAGGTTCTTTGTTATGTGATACAACTAGAGTGTAGTACATCCATTTCATATATGATGAAAACATTTACTATATCAATAGAGTCAGCCTAATTCTTAGAACTCATAATCATTACAATTTTCACTAACAAAAGCAATGCTATTTACATGCAGAGGGTATCAGCATGTTGGTGAAAACATTACAAAAGGCGTACCAGATATGCACGAAGCAATTGATGTAAGTAGAGATTCTACATTATATCATCATTTGTAATTCTTATATGGTTGATTTTGCAAATACTGTAGGTTCAAAACTGTAGAACTGGGTGGAAAGTAATTGAAGGATCCTTCTTCTTATTTTTTATTTTTTATTTTGGAGATTGCAAACCACTACAGTGGGACATGCTGTGATTTCTTTCATACGTATCTGTTTGATTCCCATGCACTTCCCTCTCGCACGCGGACTTAAAGAAGAAAATAATTACAATGTCATGGCAGTAAAGTAATTTGTACCTCTACTAGTTTTGCCACTTCCTTTTTCCAAGTTATCTAAATCAAGTACGGACAGGCACTAACAAGCTTCTATTGTCCTTACAGTGTAGCTTTCTTGTTCTTTTTAACCAAGATTCTTAGTAAGTAGCTGATCTTAAGGAGGAAATTAGGCAGTTCATTTCCTTCTTTTTATTGTTACCTTGAGCAATGCTTATATACATAGCTAGCTAATTTTATAAATGTTAACAAAATAAGCTTCAAGAACACAGAAATGTGTTTTTGCTACTGAGCATGAATTCCTTTCTTCACTATCCACTATCCAGAGAATCAAACATTTCCAAATTAAAGAGGCACGCTGCTTACATTGAGAACACATCCTTTTCTGTTTATTGATTTTACTGTCATTATAAGCATCTTGAGAGAAAATGTAAACAATTCTTCCAAGGTCAAATTATAAGTATAAAACCTATTCCTTTATTTTCAATAGGAGATGTACTTTCTGTTTATTAAATTTTTTTATTGACTATTCTTCTCGAAAACAGTGTTACAGAGAAGTGAAACATGGAATGTATGGAACTCTCGGTGAAGCCATGGAAGGACCTAATTTATGGTATGTCAATTTGAATTTGACCAGTATGCCCCTAAAAAAACAAAAAACAAAATATTATTTGCATAAAAGATATTCAGGGTTGCATGTTTTTATTACAGGTGCATCTTTCCTGTATGCTTGATTTGAATATATCTCCGAGTGTGAATTCTTAATCTTCATTTTATTACATGATTTTTCAGTTTAAAATTCATATATTTGACGCACAGAATGGCGCCTTGATACACTTTGTCTTGCCTTTTCATTATTGTCCTTTTGATGTATGGTTGTAACAGTAGTATATTTCTCTTTTTTCATGTGCATTTCTTTCCGTATGCAGGCCACACGATCCTCCAAATTTCAAAAAATTGATGGAGGAGTATATTGAACTATGCACAGGTGCTTTGATGAATGAACTTAGCAACTTTTCATTAATCTCTGTATTAGCCTACAATTTATTTATGGTTTAATATTTTAATAATTGATTCATTCTACACGCTGGTAGATCTTTCTAGAAAGATAATGAGAGGAATTGCTCTAGCATTGGGTGGTTCTATGGATGCATTTGAAGGTTACAGAGCTGGTGATCCATTTTGGGTGTTCAGGATAATTGGCTATCCTGGTGCATCCAGTGCTCATCATCAGGAAATGCCCAAAAATGATGTTGGCTGGTAAGTCTGGGTGCCGGCTTTCGAGTTTCTTCTGCTATGATTTTTTTGCCTACTTCTATTTAACGCTATTTTCCTGTGTTTGTTCTCTCTCCGTCGGTCAAATTATTGCAGTGGAGCTCACACCGACTACGGTAATATTTCCATCTATCACACATTCTAGTCCTCGATGATTGGCTAAGCTTAAGAATAAGTAGAAGTTACTATTTTTTTCTTACTTCTTAGTAGAAAACTTGTTCTAAAAGTTACTCCTACCTTATTGTCAAAATAAGTAACTTGTTTCCAACTTGCACCGTTAAAAAGAAATTATTTATTTTATAACTTACTTAACTGCTCACAAGTGAACTTTTTAAGCTTAGCAAGCATGCAGTAAAGGTTTTGTGTTCTTGCATTACAGGTCTGCTAACATTGGTCAATCAGGATGATGATATAACCGCACTTCAGGTACGTCTATGCTCTTTTCCTTTATTCCAGCAGTTATTTCCCTCTTATTCTTGCCTTTCTTTTCAGTGTTTAGATGACACAGTCTTGAAAAACTTTCTTCCCAAATATAAACCACAGCCCATCTATTGGATTTTTCCTGATCTCTGTATATATCATGGAAGAATGTCACATTAACCAATTCTTTTGAGTTATTGAAGGTGAGAAACAGCAATGGCGAATGGATATCAGCAGCACCAATTCCCGGCACATTTGTTTGCAATATTGGTGACATGCTTAAGGTATCACCTTAGCAACTAAATTTCAACATCATACTATACGAGAAGATACCTTCCTGAGTATTGCGATTGTGCAGATTCTAACTAATGGTCTTTACGATTCAACTTTGCACCGGGTCATCATCAAGTCTCCAAAATATCGTGTTTGTGTGGCATACTTTTATGAGGTCAATTTCTCTCCTCTGTTATCATTGTCAGTGTGTCTCACACATAGTTGTGTGCGTGTGTGTGGTTTACACTTGCAGTGAAGTATTTTCGTTAAATTCTCCATTCCCTGTGATTTTACTACATGAACAGCCGAATTTTGATGCTGCAATAGAGCCCCTGGACATGTGTGTTAAGAGGACGGGGGGCACCAAAAAGTTTGAAGGAGCTGTGTACGGAAAGCATTTGGTTAGCAAAGTGCAAACCAATTTCGTTGAGTAGGTTCTTTGATGCAATTATTTTCTTTTTACCGTTCCCCCCACCTACTTGGATTGTAAGATAATGACATTTTCTACATCCCATCTATGCAATCTAGTTGGGAAAATTTGATTTGTACGCTTATGTGTGTTTTATCTAGGTGGGTTACTTATAAAAAGGAGGGAAAAAAGAAGAAGCAATGAATGAATAAATCAAGATTTATTGCTTTTTATTAGGTTGTTATGTATCTTCTTTCTTTTGATTGCTAAAAACTTCAAAGTAGAGTATCAAGAAAATCATACTTCTTTCAAGCAACATTTGCACAAACATTCCCGAGATGAATTTGTTCAGTTCTAATTTTTAACTTTTACAACTTAGTCCCTACATGTTTAATGTATGTTGTTCAATTACTGCTTAATTCTTGAAAAGATTTACAGCTCGATAGTATCCTTCAGTTTTTGGAGATGGCTGCACGAGCCCATATCCAGGAAACTCTTTTGCAATGTTTCATACAATAATAGACAGAACAATAAGGAGTTGTTCTCTTCGTGTTTCAATTTTTAATTTTTAGTTTTGAATTCATTTTGGGTTTTGTGTTTTGAGTGTCTATTTTGGATTGCTGAAAATGTGTTATTTTATCATTTTGAAAATTGTTTTTAAAAATAAAAAATTGAAAAACGTGTTATAAAAGAGAGAGAATAAGAGAAGTTTATA
>CAIGRO010314513.1:0-10378 GCA_903798355.1 Fraxinus baroniana | reverse complement strand
TAGATATGGAGATTGAAAGAGATATGTCAAATTCTGTTATATTTTTGCAGTAGTCATCCTATGTTTCAAAGGTGTTGAAAACAATTGGCATGAATGATTGCAAAGCAGCGTAGGGATCGAAAAGCCCAATCTCAAATTCATCTACATCTTTCAAATCAAATTCTTCACGATATTTTAAAGGAGAGAAGTACCGCTACATTATGGTTGAAGTTGG
The DNA here is from genome assembly GCA_903798355.1 of Fraxinus baroniana. Lineage (NCBI taxonomy): Eukaryota > Viridiplantae > Streptophyta > Magnoliopsida > Lamiales > Oleaceae > Fraxinus > Fraxinus baroniana. The sequence continues at coordinate 10,164 of CAIGRO010314513.1, read as the reverse complement.
AACAGCTTTGCATGACAAAGAGCTTGACCAACAAGCTACACTTGAAACAACACTTGTATTTTCACCAGATGTGTGAAAGCGCATCATTGGATGATCACTTAACTATGTTTAAAAAAATTGTTGTTGATTTGGAGACATTGGAAGTTAAGTATGACGAGGAAGACTTGGAGTTGATATTGTTGTATTCTCTACCACCATCATATGTGACTTTTAGAGATAGTATTCTCTATAGTCGAGATATTCTCATTGTGAAAGAGGTCTATGATACTTTACTATCTAAGGAGAATATGAGACATCTTGTTGGAGGATCGGGGAATCATGTTGAATTCTTGATTGTGCGTATGAGAAATCAAGATAGGAATCTTGACAGAAATAAGAGGGACATATCAAAATCTAGACATTCTTAGAAGACGTGTCACTATTGTAAGAAGAAGTGGCATATTAGAGTTGATTACTATGCCTTGAAGAACAAATGATGAAATTACAAAACTCTAGCATATGCGACTCGGGCATATGAGAGAGAATGGCATGACAGAGCTGAGTAGATGTGGGCTTCTTGATGGGTAGAAGACCAGCAAATAAATTTCTGTGAGCATTGTGTCTTTGGAAAACAGAAAAGAGTCAGATTCATGAAAGGAAGACATAATACGAAGGGAATACTTGAATATATCCATTCATATCTTTGGGGACTGACCAAGATACCATCAAAAAGAGGCCATTATTTCTTGTTGACAGTGATTGATGATTTTTTCAGGAACGTTTGGGTATTCTTCTTGAAGGAGAAGAGTGATGTGTTTGAGACTTTCAAAGATTGGAAAACATTGGTAGAAAAACAGACTGGAAAGAAGGTGAAACGTCTACACACAGATAATGGGTTGGAGTTTTGTTCTGATGAATTCAATACTTCTGCAGGATGAAAGCATTTTGAGATACTTGACGTACCTGGAACTCCTCAATAGAATGGTGTGGTAGAACAGATTAATAGAACTTTGATGGAAAATGTTCATTGTAATCTTTCAAATTCTCGATTGCCTAAGACTTTTTAGGCTAAAGTTGCTACTACAGCTTGTTTTTTGATTAACCGTTCACCCACAACTGCCATTGATGAAAAGACACCGAAAGAGGTATGGTCTGGTAAACTTTCTTGTTATTCTGATTTGAAGATTCTTGGTACCTGCTTATGCTTGTGTGGATAATGGAAAGTTGGAGTCTAGGTCTAGAAAATACATCTTTCTTGGGTATGAAGGGATATATATTGTGGTGTCATGAGACAAGAAATGTGGTTCTTAGTAGGGATGTAGTATTTGATAAACTTACTATGGTTCATGGTTCACCTCTTGAAGATTCTGATAAAATTGAGAAGTAGAATCATTCAACTCGGGTGAAGTTGGAAATTAGTTCAGAGGAACAATTAGAGGTTGCAAAATAATCTACTACAGATCAGTCCAGTTCGAAGTTGACAAATAGTAATATATTGCCTACTTTGCCTACGCCATTAGCAACACAATATTCAATAGCTCGAGGTAGATCTCACAGATAGATTAGACCTCCACAGAAGTATGGGAAAGCAGATTTGGTAGCTTATGCATTGAGCATGGCTGAAGATATTGATTCCACTGAGAAGCCTGCTATATATTTAGAGGTAGTCAGTTGTAGTGATTCAAATGGATGATTGATGTGCATGAGGAGATGAAGTCATTAAGCAAAAATAACACTCGGGACTTGGTGACACTACCTAGAAGTAAAAAAGTTGTTCGCTGAAAATATTTGTTCAAAAGAAAGGAAGGCACTTCAAGAATTAAAGATGCTAGATACAAGACTAGATTGGTGGCAAAGGACTACATTCAGATTCCAGGTGTTGACTTTACAAATGTGTTCTCACTAGTTGTGAAACATAGTTCTATCCAGGCTTTACTTTGAGTGGTGGCTAAGAGTGACTCAGAGTTTGAGCAGATGGATGTCAAGAAAACAATCTTACATGGAGAACTTAAGGAGAGCATCTACATACAACAACTAGAGGGGTTCACAGTCTCTGGGAAAGAAGACTATGTGTACTTGTTGAATATAGACTAAAGAAGTAACCGAGAAAGTGGTATAAGAGGTTTGATTCATTCATGACTACTCATGGTATCTTCAGATGTAATTATGATATAGATAGTGGATCGACTTCATATTTGTTATTATATGTTGATGATATGCTCATAGCAGCCAAAGATAAAGTAGAGATAAAAAAAGTGAAATTTCAACTCAACAAAGAGTTTGATATGAAGGACTTGGGTGCATCAAAGAAGATTTCTGGTATGGAAATCTTAAGGGATAGAAATGCTAACATATTATATTTGAGTCAGAAAGGGTAATATGAGAAGGTGATTGAAAGATTCAATATGGCGAATGCGAAGGCTGTCACTGGTCCCTGGCTGCTCACTTTAAATTATCATCTAACTTGTGTCCTCTATCAGATGAAGACATTGATTACATATCTTGAGTTCCTTATTCCAATGCAGTTGGTTCGCTTATGTATACTATGATTTGTACAAAACTTGATTTGACATGTGCAGTTAGCAAATATATGGCGAAGCCTGGCAAGTAACATTGGAAAGCAGTGCAGTGGGTCTTCAGATACTTGAGGAGATCTTTTAATACTTGTTTGCATTTTGGTAGAAATTTAGATAGAGTTATTGGATATGTAGATTCAGATTATGCATAGAATTTTGATAAGAGAAGATCACTTACAGGTATGTGTTTACTTTTGGAGGCTGTGCTTTTAGTTAGAAAGCTACTTTGCAAAATATTGTAGCTTTGTTTACAATAGAAGCATAATACATGGTCATCACAGATGCATGTAAGGAGGTTATGTGGCTGAGATGATTGATTAGTGAAATTAGTGAGGACTTGTAGATGTCTACAGTATTATGTGATAGTCAGAGTGCAATTTTCTTGACTAAGGATAAGATGTTTCATGAGAGAACTAAACACATTGATGTGAGGTATCATTTTATGCGTGATGTGATTGTTTGTGGTGATATTGTAGTGAACAAGGTTGATACCAAGGATAATCCTGCTGATATAATGACAAATCCACTTCTTATTGCTAAGTTTGAACGCTGCTTGAACTTAGTGAGTGTTTTTCATTGATTTACTCTATTGTAGCTTGTTTGGAAGAGGAGGAATGGTGTTTATTTATGGAGTTGTGACTTGGAACTCCTTGTGTCGAAATTTGATTCAAGGTGGAGATTTGTTATGATTTGACCCAAATTCTAGTGGGTATTGGAGTGGTCTCGAAGGAGATCGAAATTATGGATCGGAGGGAAAAGTCGCCACATTGCGCTCGAGCGAGACTGGTAAAAAATAACCCGAGACTTGGTCGCTCGCCTACGTTGCCCTGTTGCTCGAGCGACGAGGTTGTCACCTGCATTGGTATGGTTTAGGATCATGGGTTTATAAGCATAGACTAGGCTCGTTTTCGGTTTTGACATGGTTTAGGAAAAATACAGTGGAACATAATAGAGAGAGATTCATACAATATATTGAGAGCTTTAGATTTTAATTGAGTGTATTGAGATTTTGTAAACACAACTGCTATTGATTACAGTGGATTTCTCCTCCTCTACCCATAGTTTTTTCCTGTATTGGGTTTTCACGTAAACTTTGGTGTATATTTCATTATCATCATTATCTTACAATCCAAATTTGTAAGGACTATGAACACTAAATATCTCCATATTGGTATGATATTGTCTACTTGGGTTTAAGCTCTCATGAATTTGCTTTTGGACTTTACCTCAAAAAAAGTCTCATACCAATGGAGATATCGTCTATGCTTATAAACCCATGATCCTCCCCACTTCTAACCAATGTGGGACTTTGGTTGCACACCCAACAATCCTCTCCTCGAACAAAGGACCACCGAGCCTCTCCTCAAACGATCATCCATCTGTCTACTCTTTACCAACCAGGATTCTATGCTCTCCTCTTCACCGTATTGGGGTCAGGACACGTCCACGAAGCATCCGAAGAGCACCACCTGACTCGAGAGCTTGCTCTATGCAGGTCAACTACTTCTTCACCGTGTGGGGTCATGACACGTCTATGAAGCATTTGGAGCACACCGTTTGTCCAGTTGAGCTCATCCACGGATCCTATCGCGAGCAAATCAAGGCTCACCACCTTCGTTTGGCATTCCGAAGAATTTATCCACATGGCTAAGTCCGGGGCTTAGCTCTGATATTTGTAAGGACTATGGATATTAAATATCTTCATATTGATATGATATTGTCCACTTTGGACCTAATCTCTCATGGATTTACTTTTGGATTTTACCCCAAAAGACCTCATACCAATGAAGATATTATCCATACTTATAAACACATGATCCTCCCCCATTGCTTGTGGGACTTTGATTGCACACCCAACAAAATTCATATCACAAAATTTATCAAACTAGGCTCATGGAGCTTGTTTGATGCCATATAAAGTTTTGTTAAGCTTCCAAACATAAGTCGGTTGAAGGGTATGAACATAGCCTTTAGGCTGTTGCATATAAACAAACATCCTCTTTAAGAATCCCGTTAAAAAAACATCATTAATGTCAAGCTGCTGAATAGGCCACCTAAAGGTGATAGCAAGAGAGAAATTACGTGGGTGTTACTGTTTACAGCTTCGACAACCAGCCTAAAGGTTTCTGAAAAATCAACACGGTAGTTTTATAAAACTCTTTAGCAACAAGAAGTTCCTTGCGACAAAAAATAGTTCCATCAGCATGTAGCTTGAGCTTCAACACACATTTATTGTCAACATATTATATGAAGGGGAAAAGGAATAAGGGACCATGTTTTGTTACGTTTCAGGACACAAGACCCTCCATCAATTTCAGTTTTCCATTCCTCAACTGTAAAGCAGCTTTCATAGAAGTAGGCTCAATAAAAGATGGATTTTGAGCACTGACAAGTGACTGAGCTATAGCTGAATAGGATTTGGGTATGAGTATGCCACTCATGCTTCTGGTAGTCATTATATGATGGTTAATTCTAGTAGATGTTGGTGGAACAAGTGCGTTTGATGAAGTTAATGAGTGATCAGATTGCAAAAGTGGATTACAAGTATCACTAAAGGCTCAATTTGTACTAGTTGGATTTGGTACACTAGTTTGTGCCAGACATTTGAGCTGGTGTTGTAGTGATGAATAAGGATCAATGTTGGCAGTATACTCTTAGTTGGCTATTGATAAGCATAATTCTACACTTATTTGGCCATCAAAAGTGGATGTTTGAGAGTGCTTGCATGAGATCGGCTATAAGAAACATTTTCATTTTACTTTAGCGACAAGATATTTTATTATTTCTAATGGCTCATCAATTGTTTTATTTTCTTCTTAAGATTTCTTTTGTGGCACTGCTGACTCCTTTTACTGGATGTATAGATCATGAATTCTTCATTTTGTTTCTCAGTTGATCAAAATGCATAAGAAAAATGTTTTAACAAATCTTGTATTAGTGTGGATGCAAATAATATATAATTCTGAAAAATAATTGAAATTCAAAAAATCTCCTTTCAATCGCTATAGGAAGCAATACAACTTCGAGATTAACTATGGATTGTTCTGTGCTGTAAACGTTACACAATCTTTTTTGACAAGGTTGCATTTAAGTAAGGAAACAAACACGAGAAGAAAACAAAAGCTAACCCCCAATGTGGGGAAGTAACCATAAAACTCGTATGTTATGACCACACTAATATAGAATTCTTCTTCCATATCTTTAATTTTGTCTCACACACATCTTTTTGATGCTATTAACAGAGGGGCAAATCAGCAGGAGGTGGCTCTAAGGTTTGCAGTTCTCCCACTCCATTTTCAACCAAGAAAGCCATTGCCAAACCCCAGGTGATGTGAACATCCAAGTGACAGTGCATTAGCCAGATTCCTGTTTATGTTCAATAAATATGTTTAGAAAATCAATGGGGCCAATATGAGAACGTTGCATACTAAAAATGAATATGCATATGGTTATTTATTTGTTAGTTCTCACCTGGATTATCAGCGACAAATCTAATTACAGTCCATCCACCAACAGGTACACTAGCTGTATTTCGCTGTGGCGGATTAATGAGATTGAATTTGGCTGTATCTCTTTTTGGATTAAAATTTCCAAATCCTTCAGCCAGAATATAGAAGTCATATCCATGAAGATGAATAGGGTGGTTCTCAGCTGTGAAGATACTTGTTCCCTGCAAAACTATTTGCACTCGTGCTCCATACTTTAATCTGTACACCTTAGTCCCGCGAGCAGGTTGCCGTAGTGACCGGCTTACATTACCAGTATAATCAAATTTTCGAGGTGGATTTGCTGGAAAATCAGTTGTGAAAACTCCTGGTATACGCTGTTGATGTGCTTGCAGTAGGGAAAAATTGGATGGAAGCACAAACGATACATTGTTCATACTGGCAGTGAATCGAGTCCCATTTGGTCCTTGACAATTTCTACGTCTTGCACCACGGGGACAATTGTTGAGTCCTAAACCAACTGTGATGAAGAGATTCTCATCAATTTCTGTGGGTACTTCCACTTTTCTTGGGCTTCTCAAGCTTTTTGTGAAGGCAGTTGCAGTGGCAGTGTCGTTAAATGCGGGTAGAGATGGCATAACTGGCTTGGTCGTGGTGCATTTTGTTAGGCAAGGGGCAGTTTTGTATTTGAGAATGGCTGTGGTGGTGGTATTATCAAATGGTGCACCTTGAGCACTAGCATAGGCACGTGCTGCGATGTAGTACTTGGCTGGTTTCTTATTGGCTGTGATCAGGACATCAGTCGTCTGGCCTGGTCCGAGCATTATAACAGAGGTGGTGAAGGGTTTGACATAAGAAGCATCGGCACCAACAACTGTGAGCTTGTGTTTGGCTATTTTGAAGAAAAGTTGTTGATTGAGTGCAGAGTTGATGATCCGAAGGAGATTTGTTTCGCCGGATTTTACTGGAACTATGATGGTATCTGCATTGTAATATGATCAGACATTATAGTTAGTCTCTTGATATTTTCTATTTTTTTTTCACCAAACATGATGAATTCAAAGAATAATTAGAAATAGAAAATATCTGTTCAATATTTGAAATAGAAAAATGAATGTACAACAAACCTTTTTTGGAGCAGTTATAAAGAGCACCAGGTTGACCATTGATAGTGTAAGCATTGGAAACATTTGGAGCAGCTCCTGTTCTTGTAGCTTGCCTAACAACATCAATGGGGTTTGCATCCCACCACTCACCTGATCACCACCAATCACGATTATCCCGAATTTTGAAATAAATAAATAAATTTGATATATAACAAATTTTCTTTGAGATGTCTCTCTCCTAGCATGTTTTATTGATATCACAGTGTTAAGGAGATTGTTTATGCTTATGCAAAGCAAGCCCCAACCATTTGAACTGAGCATCTTTTTCACCTCAACTTGTTGACATAATAAGATTACTACTGGGAAGATTACTTACCAAGAAGAAGAGGTGTTTCACGCTTTGGCTTAGGGAAGGGATAGGACTCTCCAGGTCGTGGGCGAATAATCAGGGCTCCATACACAGTGGCTCTAAGCCACGAACTGTGGGCATGCCACCAAAGTGTTCCTTCTTGTCCTTGAATTGTAAATCTGTAAGTATAACTGTGTCCTGGTCTAATAGGGCATTGAGTCACAAATTCTGGTCCATCAGCCCATGCAGTTCTCATTTGTCGCACCCCATGCCTATATATTGGTAAAAAAAGAATTAATGCACAATGGGTTAGTCTGTCCCTATGAGTGTGCATGTATTTATAGATATGCCACACTCCTTGTTACAGCACTTAATTACACATTGGTTCAAACACACTAAAAGGCATATTATGTGAGAGACATATATGTAAATGAAGTTCAGCATTCTATCATTTCATCTAAAGACAATGTGTCTCTCCGGTGCTATTGAAATGAGATGAATGACAATGAAACTTACATGTTCTTTTGCCAAATTTGATGTCATGAATGCTAAATAAAATCATCTATAAGAATGGTGTGCATGCAATTATCTATAAGAATGGTTTGCATGCAATTATGTCATGCAATTTGATGTCATGCATGTTAACAGTTAGAGAAGAATCGAGTATATAGACATAAAATTGCGTGCATGCAATTATACCAGTGAATGGTGACATTGTATCGAGCTCTATTAACGACTTTGACCACTAGAGTGTCACCATTGTTCACTACTAGTGTTGGTCCAGGGTACATTCCGTTCACTGTAATAGTGTTGTGGGTTTTGCACAGCCTCTTCACTGGTGTAGCTTGAATCTGCAGTTCCACAATATATTGATCACATTAATAACTAAAAAGTTCAAGCTAGTTCCGGTTGAGCAAAATACGAAGAAAAAAAGATTGAAAAGTGAGACAAAAAACATACAACAAAACCGTGGTAATGAGTTTTTGCACTTGTTTTCGGTATTGAGCTTGCAAAGTGCACCAACATGCCTAAAAACAAGAAACTGCAGAAGGGATTGATAATATTTCTCAAGGCCCCCATGTTCTCCTTAGAATATGAGGTAATAGTAAGAAGTAGGAATGGATATATGCTGGATTGGTTGTGGAAGAATAAGAGATAGAGGAATCCCTTTTATACTCAAGAATTCTAGAGAGAGAAAGAGGAGAGAGAGGGGGTGGTTCTTGATTAGGTTTAGCGGGAAACTTAGTTCAACACCGTATCAGTTGGTGCACCCACTGGCCTATCAACCAAACTGCACAATTTTGATTCACTTGCTTCATAAGTCTTCTTTCTGATGTCGTATTTTTCAACTTTGACTTAGTTTTGTTAAGCTGTTATGATTAGTTTGTTAATAACTACTACTCGATATATCTTAGAAAAATTGCTCCCATGCATAGGCATAAATATATTCGTTCATTTGTCAACTTTTCAATCCATTATATTTACTCTCTTATTATTAGAAATTTTAAAAAAAAAAAAAAAAACTGACGAACATAATTTATTTTTCCGTTACAAATGCCTTTTATGTTAGTAATTTAGTTTTTTGAAAAAAAAACAAGGTGTTTTTCCAGTGACAAGTAGAAGAAAATGATATGCTAGCTAATCCTGTATAATAAAACCGGTAATAATAACTTTTGTTGGCACCTGAAATTTACCAAATTGATTAATAAACTCAGATTATACTGAATATTATATGTAAATATTAAAATATTTGTAGGTTTCAACATCATGGAACGAGGCACGGCCGCAGGGGAGCATAATTTAGGTTAAATGTGGACTTCCCAGTTAGATGATGTCTGATGATAAGACATAATTAGATAGAGAAAGTCTTGTTTGTTTATGTAGTTAATTTTTTATTTTGAAATTTTTGATTCGTGGTTTTACAGAAGCAATTTAGTTAGTAAAAACTACCAGGACAAGGACAAGTTATTTCTTCATAACTGAATTCGGTGGGCTGTCTTGGAGCAAAATACGTTTACATTTTCTACACTTCTTTCTCTCTCTAGAACTATTTCAAACTTCCATTATCTGGTATTTTTGTTTTTTTTTTGTTTTTGTTATATGTTAAGAATAAGATTTATATAAATACATATCTTTTTTTTTTTTTCAACTATTTAAGCTTTTAAAAGAGATAACTAGCATGTTGTAAGAGTAAAAGAAAAAAAAAATTAAAAGGAAAAATATTGTGTTATGATTCAAATCGCCACCACAAATTTATTGATAATTATACACTTAAAAAATTTTGAAGGAAAAAAGTTAATAAACTCAACTTAGACGCAAAAGGAGGCATAGGAGACAAGATTTATTAAATGATTGTATAAGGTTTCTTTCTAACAGTTAAAATTTTAAATTCGATAGTTCACACTACATGATAAAATTGTTAATATTTTACCTTTTCATTTTCATGCTATATTGTATGCACATATTAGTATTCAATATTGTATTTTTATATCCTTGCTTCTAGTTATGGGCAAGACTTTTATCAACTATCGATGGAGTAGCTCATTGTGAAAGGAATTGGCGGTTTGAAAGGCATTAAGACGCCAACTTGATATAGAGGAAGTATAAGATTAAAAATAGGGAACAATACACAAAACCTAGATATAAGAATTACTTTTCAAAACTAACAATTTTGTTTAATTATTTCAAAAATCAGGTGTTAAATAGAT
>CAIGRO010314460.1:0-12538 GCA_903798355.1 Fraxinus baroniana | reverse complement strand
AAAAAAAAAAATGAAAGATCTCTTTGATCAACTCAATTGCACTGGCTGGGTTTGATTGCATAAATAATAAAGAGTAACTTCATTTAGAACAAAATGTATACAAGCAGTTTAGGATACAGTTCAAAAATGGCCGTAGTAGCCTGTGCATCCCGTCAATGGTTTGCCGATAATCTTAGAGCTGAAGTCTCCAAATTGTACCTGACTAGACCTCACAACATAGACACCATACATCCTACCATTACACAACTACTTGGGTTCATAATCAGGGACGGACCCAGGATTATNAAAATGTATACAAGCAGTTTAGGATACAGTTCAAAAATGGCCGTAGTAGCCTGTGCATCCCGTCAATGGTTTGCCGATAATCTTAGAGCTGAAGTCTCCAAATTGTACCTGACTAGACCTCACAACATAGACACCATACATCCTACCATTACACAACTACTTGGGTTCATAATCAGGGACGGACCCAGGATTATAGTTCCGGGGGGGTACAGGATTACGTAAAAAATAATTGGAGTTCTTAATCCGAGATCCGTGGGAAATTGTACAATATCAATATGCTCAATACTTGCTTTCTTTACCTCATCATTTTCTTGAAAATTAGTTTCATCAATACATGCTTCCTTTGCCTCATCATTTTCTCCAACAGTAGCATCCTCAACACTTGCTTCCTTTGTCTCGGCATTTTTTTCAATAGAAATTTCATTAATATGTTGTTTTTTTGCCTCAACATTTTCTTCAATAGAATTTTGAGATATTCGTTTAAAATATCTCAACATATGTTCCTACAAATCAAATAAAAAATGCATAAATATACCAACAGTGAAATCTCAATGTTCAAGAGAAAAATCAGCATACATTTAAGAAACATATCCATCATATATGTAATTAGGAGATGAAGATCAGTTTTAAAAACACTACAGAAGACTCAAGACAGGTATATAAACTCAATAGCTCAGACTTATCTGGAACTCAAATGGAATGCCCTAATTCTTCTCACTGCAAGTATGGCTTGTAAAGTTATGATAAAATTATCATTTTACACATCAAACAGCTCAATCTGTGAACAATATCAGTTCCATAACAAAAAGAAAACAAAAAAGCCAGGCATAAGTCAAGGCAAAAAGTTAATCTGCCAAGTAGTTCGACCAATTCTGCAGTTAAGAGCAAGTTTTGCTAGCTTAAATGTAACTTCTAAACTAGGCTGGAAATGTAAATTTTTGCAAAAGAAGCCAAGCTCGGGTGAACCTAGAAAAGTCACTTCGTGGAATTTTCATTGAAATGTACTGCTTAAAATGAAAGATTCTCCACATCTCATTATCTTAATCAAGATAGCCTGCAATCTAGTAACAAATCACTGCCTTAATCAATGCTTTCTCAAACTTGGTTCCTTGTCCTACAAATCAGCTAACGAACTTCACTTTTACGTCCTACATAGTAATAACATCACACGATTCACAAGAATACGAAACTAATTCTCAATGCAGGACAACATTACATTCTATTGTCCTCGAGCTTCACGCATTAAACAGACCACCAAGAAAGCACATCGTTAAATGTGAGAACATACACTTTATCCTAGAACGATCCACAATACAGAAAATAAGGACATTATTTTGTAACTTTAACAAGGCATAGAGCTGGTTACGATGCTATCTACATCATAATTATCTGGAGGTACAACCACCAATATGTAGTAAACTAGACAAATTTTTACAGCTTCTACATTGAACTATACATGGGCAATACCGCTATAGCCAATAGGTGAGAAGAAATCAGCTGCTCACCAAAGAACCAATTCCATTAAAGCCTTGGTTTGTTGAAGATCCCCATCTCTCGGTAAATCGGTTATTGGAAGTTTGGAAAGGGAAGGGATTGGGGATTCGGGGAAGGGGGAAAGGGAAAAGGAAGGTTAGGTTTCTTTCAAAATTGTTAAAAGACTTGGGCTGGGCGGTTGGGTGGGCTTTTTTTTCCCAAGGTAAAAAATTAAGGGCCCAGTTTTTTTTCCCAAGGTAAAAAATTAAGGGCCCAGTGCGGGCGGTTGCCCCCACTAGGCCCTTAATGGGTCCGCCCCTGTTCATAATAAGCCTAAAAACTAAAACGAGCTCTGAAGTCATTCGAGATGGCTGTCATATCCTCACCTTCCATTCCACCATCAAAATCGAACAAGCTGCTTATAAATGTTTCTTGACTAGTTCTTGTTCTTCAATTTTCTTCTCTTGAATACCCCGATTATTTTGAAATAGTTCAAAATCAGTGTCACGAGAATTTATATTTTATTGTTTCACTAAGAATGCTCAGGGCATTGGCTTCACAAACTTATGTTCCTGGAGAAGAATGTCGTCAACAAAATAAATGTTGTAGGAAAATCAGATAGCAATGCGAACATTTCTACACGAAATTTTTTTTCCCCAAAAAAATGTAATCCGAACTACTCTTCTAGAATTGAAACTCAAGATTCACATGACTAGTATTAGTTTTTTGACATTCAGAAGGGCACCCAACTGAGACTTAGGCTAAGGCCAAAAGCCTATGGGACCCTGATTTGAAGCTAAATTTTCACTTCTATTACTATACCATAGAGAAACTTGCCACTTATTTTGAGTGCTATTGTGCCATTATGAGAACTAAAAATTACATTTGTAAATAAATGTACATATTCTTTTAACAGCACAATAGAATTATGTTACACAAAATACATATAACAAAAGTAAAGGAAAAAGGTAGAATGGGGAAGAGAGAATAGAAGAGAAAAACATTGAGATTAATATCTTGGTGTCACCAGTCACCTACGAAATAGACTAGGCTATCAGCCTAGCTGCCCAGGTGCTTTGATTACATTGAAAAAACTAGTTCCAATTCATTCCTAAAAGTGAAGATGCCATCTTACAGGCTGCACCNTCAAAGACGTACCCACGTACCCGTGTCCGAAATTTGGACTCTTTTTAGCCGTGTCCCCGTATCCTCCATTTTAAAAAATAAAAGATCCGACACTTAAATACGTACCCGTACCCGACACCCGTACCCGAGTCCGAGCAACATAGGCTGCACCTACTTAGCGAGTAGGGTTACTTGTAAAGCTCTTATTATATGGAGTTGAAAAATTCCAAAAGAACACAACAGATTTTCAAGTGTATTAGCAGTGGGGCTAAAAACTAGCTCCAACAACCTATCAACTATTCAATCCTCATTGATTAATAAAACAAAGATATGAAGAATGAATTGCATCACAGTTATCTTCACTTACCTCAAGAGTGTTAATTCTTTTCCTTTTTCCATAAATTCTTGCTTCTTTATCATGTCAACCGTCATCAGAACCAACTTCTGCTTCTGAATCATAGCATTCATCAGCCATTTCAATTTCTTCTTCATCAGATTCTTCTTCTGCATTATCATTCTCAGCATTATCAACCAAATTGTCAAGCTGGGGTAAAAAATCTGCAGCTTTACTTCGATAAACCAACCCAGTTCTCATTACATAGTGAACCTTATCCCTGTGGCGAGCAAGAGGATGAGGGTCCACCAGTCTTCCCCTACGATACCCTTCTCTCAATGCCACAGTTGTTGTCTTGCACTTCAGTGAGAGGTAGAATATCCCAGGGTACCTTGTAAATATTCGAGTAAACTTGTGCGGAAGATTCAAATCCTCCCTCAAGCTCCTCAAGTAATTCCTTTTAGTTTTCTTATAAATAGACAAGCTCAAAAATTCGTGCAGCACCCCAACAACCCTTTTCTCCATAAGCTCACTATTTGGATCAATTCCCCTTGAATCCTCATAAGGTGAAATATACGGCAACTTTTGAAACTCATCCATCCATGCCTTCACCTTCTTCTGTGCTCCATAACCCCTTGGAAAACTCATAGGGAACTCTAAAGCCGCCTTGCCCTTCTTAAATCTCCCATAACCAACAAGACCAATACTACTAGCATTATCTGTGCTCAAGGGTACGCTCTTCTCGTTGATCTTCTGTAACATAGAAACTGAGAATTCTTCCTGCCACTGAACAAGTTTCAAACAGTCCAATCCATTTCTCCCCTTAACAACTGTAAATTTTTCTGGATACTTTTTAACTAAATTGCGGTCAAAGTCATTAGGCAATCCCAGGTCCCATTTCAATGAATGTAACGATTGTACAGGCACCTGTAAACATGAAAAACAATAAGTGGTTAGAAATCCAAGAAATAAACAAATAACTCTTGTATTTTTTCCCTTTAATAACACCAATAAAGCAAAGCTTTCTATATTTTCCTGCTCTCTGATATATTTTCATAATTAAGTATACACGGAAATAAACAAATAAATCTTGTATTTTTTCCCTTTAATAACACCAATAAAGCAAAACTTTCTATATTTTCCTGCTCTCTGATATATTTTCATAATTAAGTATACACGGAAATGTTACTTTTGTTATATAAAAATGTTTTAAGGGACTTTATGGTGTCACAACCAAAGTTGTTTCACTATGTTCACATGCGATCCAAGCATAAATATTAATTCATGCAAATCACTGAGCTAAGGCTTGCCTCATTCTACCGTGGTGGAGGAGTATTGAACCATTTGCCATTTGGTGAAGGATGACCTCCTGATCATCCCAAAACTTTTTCTCTCATTTCTCAATTACTTCTTCTTGACTACCATAATTTCAAAACACAAAGGATTCACGTATGAACTGAAAGTTCAGAAGATAAAAGGTCGAAGGCAACATTTTACAAAGATGTTTTTAAACAATATTCTTCATTTTCACTGGGCACATTGTAAATAAATCATATTTGCAACTCTCCAAGTTCAGCTAATGATGACAACACACTAAACACGGAAAAAAAAAGTCATTGTACTAAATTGTATAAACCCCAAAAGATAAAATCTCTTAGCAGTTCTAATTAGACATCGTTATAATAGAATAATACAATGCATACACAAAATGGAAAAAAAAAAGGGGGGGGGGGGGGGGGTAAAAAACAATTAAGATATTTCAAAATTATTCCCAAAATAATTATAAAATGAAATTATGAAAATTAAACAAAGAATATAAATATTATTTAATTGGGGGGGGGGGGGGGGGGGGGGGGGGGGGGGGGGGGGGGGGAGAAATTTACCACTTTATTCTGGGTCATCATGAGCACTTTGCAAAGCCTCTCCACAGTATCACCTTCGCACTCCTCAAACACTCTCATTTCTCTCTCTTGCAGCATTTGAGCCAACTGTGTAAGCCTGAAACAGGGCAAGGACGGATATTTTGGGTGAGGGTACTCCTCAAACAGTGTAGGGTACCGTCGAATGAAGCGTAGAGTTGGGACAGTGAGGCCCAACAGCTTTTGGGAATCAGAAAGGGATTTTGCAGTTAAGTATCCTGTGGAAGCGCGGGTAATAGCATCTTTTATTAGACATGCAGCCTTAAGGTCTGTTTGGACGTCGATTATATGGTCCAGTGAGCGGTTTTTCACCCATTTTAAACGCACCTTTACTATTGTACGGCGGTATTGGAAATTGTAATGGGCTGATTTTGTGAATGAGAGGATAAAGTTCTTTCCCAAGTTCATGAGTATAATAATGTGGGTGTGCTTCTGTATTATGCACGTATTAGTGCTTGTTCAAGCGAATTTCTGTATGCCTGTACTGACTGCAGAATGAAGAGGAGGGGGGGGATTCTGTAGATGACGAACATTTTTCATGGGTTATGCAGCAGGCTGGCTATGTTTATATTTGGGCCTCTTATGTTGATGTGATCTGTATCCAAACTTGGGTACAGAGGCCCAATTGGAGGTTTCAAACTAGTGAGTATCAAAGCTGGCCGGCTCTCTTGTTTTTGCAAGTTTTAAAATTGAATTTCATGAAACCACAATGACATGCTTGAATCTTGATTTGTGAATCCTGCAAAAGCGTAAATTTCAAACACATCAAATGCACATATCAACAAGTGACAAAATAAAGTTCTCAAACTGATTGTTCAAAGCTATCTACAAAAATGTATCCTGTAATAACATTTGAGTTGCCTAAAATTAGGAAACAATTAGACAAGTATTCATCATAACAGCTATTGAACAATTAATTGGCATTCTTCTTCATGATATATGAAATATACACTAATATTCCGAGTTTAAAACATATTACAGTTGACAATTAGCCTAAAATGGATTGTAATTAAACAAAACGAATAATTCTAATCTGAGTTGCTCTTGCATTTGTTGGCCTCTAGCATTTAACCTTCCAGCCAGGCAATCTCCTTAGACTACTAACACAAGCAGCACGGTAAATGTGCTGGCTTTGGATCATAGCTTAAACGGACGAGGAGATTTAAGTACAGTGCATTTGTGGTGGGAAGGAGATTTTTCATAATTTTAAATCATCCGAGAGAAAACCCAAATGTAAACTTCCATGACCTGCATCTAGCATTAACCAGTTGGGTCTTCCAATATGGATTAGAAATAATTTTTGTTTGAATTCAAATTACAGAGTCTTCCTGTCACTATATTGGGACATTGGGTTAGAAATTTATGAAAGAAGTTTCAATTCAAATTTAATGTAATCATTTCTAATTTTGATTCAGATTTCAAAATTCCATCCCACCAAACAAAGGTTCAATTTTTCACAATTTCAACCCACCCAAAAAAGTGTATTCTACTTCAATATTCCGAAGATCAAAGCCCCAAGTTGCACAAGTTATCAAGATTAAGAAGAGTAAAAAGGAAAAAAAAAATAAAAATCCAAACCTCAGTGGTCAGCTTGAAGTCGCCGGGCGGGGTATAAAGTGGGTTGTGCCGCTGTGTACTCCGGCGGCTGGAACTTGGAAAAGGAATATAAACTAGACTAGGCTGGAGATTACTTTGGGTTATTTCACTGGGCCTACAGAGGTTGGTTTTTAACTGGATAGGCTAAGCATATAAACCAGTGAACATTAATTGAAGCCCAATTTTAGGTATATATTTAGGGAAAAATTCATTTCTCGTGTGTAAAGTATAGACCAATTCAGAATTCAGACAACAAATTTAAATTCTCAAATCTCAAATGATAAC
The DNA here is from genome assembly GCA_903798355.1 of Fraxinus baroniana. Taxonomy (NCBI): domain Eukaryota; kingdom Viridiplantae; phylum Streptophyta; class Magnoliopsida; order Lamiales; family Oleaceae; genus Fraxinus; species Fraxinus baroniana. The sequence continues at coordinate 5,521 of CAIGRO010314460.1, read as the reverse complement.
TAAATAATTAAAAAAAATTATTAATTAAACATATTAAGATCATGATTATACAATTAATGATCGCAATTATATAGTTAGATGTCACAATTTATTTATTGATCACATATTATCAAATTAATTGGTGTCAAATTATTTTTCGATCACAAATTATCGAAATTTTAGGTCATAAATAACCAAATAATTGGTCACATACACCAAACACCTCACCCATCCTAAATCACAATCTACCATCAATACTTGGTCACAAATCAACCATATAGTTAGTTACAACTCACAATCTCCTCTATAAAACTATAGAGTGAAGCCATGGATGGACGACACAGCTAACGACTTACAAAGCATGAGCTTCAACTCCACCACCACAAACATCCTCAGCTCCACCAGTTTTGCTCTGAAACCACCACTTGGACCTCTTCCTCTGCCCACCACTTCTATCTTTCTTCTACCGTCGGCAAACTTTACTCCTCCACCACTCCATTCGATGACCCATGCTGGGACTCCATCCGTCGTTTCCACTACCTAGGCTCCGGCGATATCAGCTCCGTCTACTTAGCTAACATCAAGTCACCGTCCTCAGAAGAGAAGAGCAGCCTAAACCCTCCCTGGTGGCTTTCTTCATGGCTAAGGTTATGGCTAAGAAGAAACTCACGAGCCGTAATAAAGAACGAGCTCGCGAGCCGTAATAAGGTTATAGCAGCTTCAATGAGCTGGCGCACAAATCATGGGAGAAGGAATTGGGCATGTCGACGACGGTTCTGGTCGGTAGGTATATAAATGAAGAGCAATGCTACTCTTACAATCTAGATACACAGTGTGTTACACAGCATTTCAAAAAATGCTATGTGGTAGCTAAAAATTGTGAAATCCACCCGGCCAGGAAAAAACCCGCCCGGCAACCCCAAATAATCACTACTCTCTTAAAAGAGAGAATACCCATTTCACTGTTCATTTTTGTACTCTCCTTTTCACACTTCAACTATTCATGAACTGGTTGTGTATATTACTTTTCAAAAATATCTCCTCTTCCCTCCCCCCAACCTTATTCCCCTTTCCCTCCTCCTCCAAGAGCCGATAATGGAGTTTCCGGCACCTCCACCCTCGCCCACAGGACCATAATATCAGGGGTTCCGTAGTATGTAATGAATTAAATTGCAGTGGGTGATTTGTAATTCGAGCGAGAGAGAAAAAAGAGAGATTTTGAAATCAGCTGGGCATTTATTAGAGAGAAACAGAATTCAAAACTTAATCTTACCTGTCCACCACGTAAAATCTTACAACATCTCTTCATTTCCCAACTTTTCTCTCTCTCTCATACCTTATTTACATTTTCCCATTTCTCTCCAAACAAAGCAAATCACTGCCAAGCAAAAGGTAAAAAAATTTCTTGTTTGTAAAAACCCACCAACAATCGCTACCGCTTCTCTTATTTGTGGCAATTCCCATTTCTTCTTTGGCCGAATAATAGCCGTCTCAAAACTGTGAAAAACGAGCTTCTCAAGTCTTTCATTATCAGGTATATACCATTCTGCCGTTTTCTGAATTTTAGATTAGATATTGAGTTCTTCTGGCATTTATCTCATGTTTTATTACTTCTTGAATCTAGGGTTTTTCTGAGGAGATTTGGGGGTGAAAATCAGTGCGAATGAACTGAATTTGATGTTTTGACATTTAAATTGAAGTGCCCAAACAGATAGTCTACGGTAGTACTGAAAAATCTAGAACTCTAGAAGCAGAATAAATGGTGTAAATAACATTTCTAGCCTCTTGTTAGGTTGAGTTTTGAGAACAAAGTAAATTAGATGAACCCATTTGGTTTTGGAACTTAATTCTGTGATTCATTTGTTACTTTGAATTTAGCAGATTTGATGGCTCAGCCTAATTCTAAGGAACCCATAAGTCAGAATTATAATGTGAAAGGGTTCTCACTCGAGGTCTTTATCTCAACCCTCGTTTTTCACTAATAATGGCTTGCCCCCATTAAGTCCTTTTTCCTTGGCTTCTTCAAACTATAGTTTGATGGAGGGAACAGATGTTACTCGAGGGCCACCACTTACTCCATCCTTTCCGAGGAAAAATGTGTGGCAAGGTAGTGATGGTCTTCTTCTGTGTAAAGGACATCAACGTTCTAGCAGTGATGTTCCATTAGGATTTTCGACTATGATCAAGTCTTCACCTCTATTGGTGCCTATAAGTGGTCACGCAGTATTGGGGAAAACGATGCATATAAGAGAGAATCTAGGAAATGATAAACTCTTTGGGTTGAAGGGACGAAAAATGGATACAAGTAATGATAATAGGAGCAATGCAGAGGAGATAGGTGTTAGGAAATTAGAGGGGGATGTGGAAAATGATTTTTTTAATTCATGGATGAAGTTTGATAGTGTAGATTCATTGAACTCATCTTAAAATTGAGATCGATGGTTTAGATTAGAAACTTGAATATGGGGATTGAATGATTTTGTTGGGTGAATTTGGGATTTGTTTGGTAACCTTGAGAAGTAATTATTTATGATGAATTTATTTATTTTTGACTACGCAATTGAGTCTTGAAATTGAGATTGAATCCAGATTTATGTTGTGTTGGATGATTGTGCTGAGAAATTTAAGTTAGTGATTTAGCCATTGTAATTTTAGAACAGGGCTTTTGCAGGGCACTTTGTAATATATAGGGTGTGTGTGTGTTGAGACGAATTGGGATTTATTGGACTCTTACCAGACATACATGAAATTTGTCATAACACGGAAGTATTAGATCCTTTGAGCTTGGGTTGTCAGCTAAATACTCCATGTGGTGGGAGGATTCTGTGCTTGCATTCATTTTCAAAGTTCTGCAAGTAGAGGGTATTTCAACAACTGTGAAGAGGCTAAGAGCACTGAAACAACATCTTGATTCAAACTAAATTAGAACTTAAAATGGTCTAGAGACAAAATGAAGTTGAGGTCACCCTTTTGCAGTGGAGTAAAAGTACATCAAATTTTGAGTATCTTAGCAAACATAATGTACTTATTCTGGATGTATCTACTTTGCCAGGGCTACATGAGCTGCCGGGCCCATCCTATGATATGTGTGCGTGGGGGAGGGGGAGGGGATATCTATTATTGGGGCTTATGTATGTCTAACAGTGCTACACTGATGTGTAGGTTGGGAAGTTGGTTCTGGTAAAGGAAAAGAGTTGTTACTGAAGATGAAAAAAAGATTAAGGAAATCTGCAATGCCTAAGCTTGGTGGAGTACCCAAGGATAACTAATGATGGTTTGGAGCATGTACTAACAACCAATCCACGATTGACTAAGGTTAGTAACTCAACCTGCTGTTTTTATTTATATCCTAATTCGTAATTTGTTTTAGTTAGATTCTGGCCTTGTTAGAATTTGGAAATTCATACCCGACACTTTGATGTTTTTTCTTTACATTAATGTTTTCGTTATTTCTAATTCATAACAATATATATTTTCAGGAAAAATGCTGATGCAAATAAGAAACCTGCCATTCCCATTCATCAACATGTCACTAGGTTGGCTACTGATCGCTCTTTCATTCGTGTTTTTTTTATGTACTTTTTTTTTTTTTGAGTATTTTACGAATTCTTGAGCTTCTATACCTAATTGTGTCTTTTGTCTTGGTTTCAGAGGTGGCATTTTCAGGTAATGGGGGTAGGGCTTGTAGGGAGATGATAAGCTCATTTCTCTGAAGCTGATTTAGTATTTTGTCTTGTGTCTTTTGAGTTGTTTGCTATTATTGGCCATAATTCTTAATGTGTTCTATCAAAATCTGTATAAGTAGCATCACTTGTGCTGGGAAGACCATCAGTCCTCTAGCTGATGCCATTAAATGTGTTTGCACATTCATGAGCAAGCAATATTTCAGTTTGTAGTATTGAACTTGTTCATCTCATCCCTTAAGTCAGGTAACTTAATCGTAGATTGACATAACAAAATTCTAAAGATTTTATTACTGCTACTTGGCAAAAGTACATGCTTATGCATGTAAGTTTGTGAAATGATGCAGGTATTGGTTCTATCACTATTAAATGAAGTAAACAAGGGGAAGATTACTAGGTGGTACCTTTACCTAAAGCATTTAAGTTATGACACACTTGTGAGTTCTGGTCGATTGGAGATAGAACCTTTATAGATTAGTTCATGTCCGCTAAACAAATTCTAAATAAATTTGGAGATCTCATGTTAGCCGATATACTACATATTTAAATGTTTAAAAAGTTTGTTATTTACACAATTGATTCAATTTGAGGCTGGTTTTTCTCCAAGCACTAATTGTGTTGTTTAATTTCGTTAGTTTTTTCACACCAAAGTTTTCTAAGTCACTCACCTAATAAACAATAGAGTTCATGATCGTGTGGTTTGTTGTGTTTTCATGCATAAGATCATAGGAAACATAATGTTTACTACTTTCATTATATTTTATTACCAGCAATTAATCTCTAATTGATAAACATGCAAGTGATGTGGACTATGGATTGATATTTTTCCTTCTCTCAACCAGAATTAATAGAATATTGGTTGTGAATTATGGGTTTTCACTTGCTCATACAAGCTTCCCTGCATAAGTAATCCTATTATTATTAACCATCTATTTTCATTTTTGAATTCTAATTTTCGAAATTTCTTTGGATTGGCAGGAGTGTCAATTGGTTTGGGAGGTGAGAGTAGTAGCCTGGGACATTTCCTATGGAGCTGAGTTTGTACCCAGTGCTGATGGTGGATATACTTCGATTGTACAGAAATCGAGGAAGATCGGCCATCCAACGAGCCGATAATCAGTTGCAGCTTCAAATCTGGTGAATGAAATGGCGAAAGTTGGGTTTGAGCCTAACATCTTTGTCTCGACCTCACAAATCTTCACAAATGAAGATAAATTCTACGTATTCCTGAGTCCTATTTAATCCCCAAGACGCTAATATTACCTTAAATAGAAGACAACCCGTGCATTGCACGGGGCAAAAACTAGTAACTTCTAAAAATATAGATATCTGCCAGAGAATTAATCACATAGCATGATACTTTAGATACCATGGGATTCCACTGCTCTTCTTCCTGAACTGGTTCAACAGGTTAAGAAATGTGGTATGTAAAACCCAGATTAATCTACATAATTAAGTAAACAAAACAACAAAATTAGATCATTTCACAGTCTGCAAGCATTTTTGTCGGACACGGTATACCAAAATTCAATAAAGAAAGTGAAGACAAAAGTTTCCCTCCCATAATCTACTGCACAACACTTCGACCGCCCCAAGTGAAGATTAAAAAAAAAAGGGGAAAAGCAATAAATAACTCAACTGGGCAGTTAGTTCAAAATCCCCCTACTGCTACTAAAAATCTTCTCATCAGTTTCTCCACTCCCAGGGGCGGAGCTAGGAATTCATCATACGGGGGGCTAAAATTTTTAAAACGTCATGAACTAATAAAATTTATATATAACAAGGAAAATTATAACACAGTGTTACCTATTATAGTTGTACCCGGCGATGTTTTATAACATAAAGTTCATCTATAATAG
>CAIGRO010314441.1:0-11442 GCA_903798355.1 Fraxinus baroniana | reverse complement strand
CGAACCCGCCCCATACCCACCCCGTTGCCATCCCTAGTGTTGGTGGCGATTGTATGTGACCATTGTTTAATTTATGTGACTAATTGTTTGGTCATCTGTGATCTAAAAATTTTGATAATGTGACTGAAAAATAATATGTGACCAACAAATGTAACTCAAAATTAATCTATGACTAACTAATTTAAAAATCTGTGACCTCAAAATAATGTGTGACGTATAAATTTTTTGATATGTGAACTCGAAATAATGTGTGACAAAAAAATTTGACGATATGTGACCAGTAAATAAATTCGTGACTTATAATTATGAATACGTGACCATTAATCACAAAAATATGACTTTATTATCTTTATTTAATAAAAATAAATAAAAAACCTGATTTTTGAATTTTTAAACTAAAAACCTGATTTTTGAACTTAGAAACTTAAACACCTTACTTTTGATTTTTTCCCTTTCAAATAAACACTCACATAATAAAATTTTCTTCACATAAATTCAAAAAAAATTCAACATTTTAGTTACACGTTCCCATAAAAATCACTGTTTAAAACTTTATTTTCCCAAAATAATGATTGTCAATCCGTGGGCTTAATTTTTATTCTATTTAGATCCGTCTAAAAATATTAAAGGTAAGAATGACATGAAAGTGCGAAAATTGTGTGGGATTAAATTATCCTAATCTTCATCTATTCATTTTCTTTTGTCTTTTTAATTTTTTAAATAGAATGCGTTGACCTCAAAAAATGAACCCAATAGATATCGAACCCACTTTCGTCACGTCAAGCGATGATCTGGCACGTTTCTATCGAAAGATAGTCGGTAGTCAAATTTGAATGAACGCGAGAGGCGCTTTCCGGCGAGAGACCGTTAGGCTCAGGCACCGGCAGTTTTAGTAACGACAGTGATCGCGCTATCAACGATTACTGGTCAGATTTCCTATACTATATCGTTCTTGTGTAATGGAATATGTAAGAGGATAAATATGATGAAGATGGTGATTGGTGTATCATTGTGGCCTCAATGTTTCTTAGTCATTGATATTTGTAATGAAATGTAGATAGCTATGTAACAGAAAGTATCAATCTCTATCAATTCTAGAGTGTTCTACGAGAATCAAAATGTATTTGCTATCTTTCTTGTCAGATTACAGAGAAACCAACCCTTTTTAACATATAAAGAGGGACTATTTATACTATGCTAGCTGACGTGATAGTCGTTGGATTAGATCTACGTGGCGACATCTCCTAGACCGAAGCTTCACATCACTGCCCACTCGTTACAATTAATGTTTGAGAAATGGTCACCCGTCCTACCCAGAATAGCCTAACACAGATTTATTGTATGTCTTGTCACTCACTTCTAAAAGATCTCCAAATCTATTATAAGAGACAGTGTCGGCTTCATGAACCTCAGATGAGTTGAGAGCCTCGGAAAGTCATGGCCTCAGCATGGACTTCGGTCTTGAGGTGCAATGACCTCTGTTTTTGGCACTTCGGCTACCCATTTGGGGAGCCTCGATTGTACCTCCTCAAGTACCTCGACTAGACACTTGAGGGGTCTTGGTTCTGTTGATATGGAGCATTGGATCGAAGGGACATCGATTCACTTGGGCCCGATTCTCGTGGCAGCCCATGTGGAGTGGCGATTTGGAGCTTCTAATTTTGGGAGGTAACAAAATGCATAGAGATCGTGTTTACATCCCGTCTAATTCCCTAATTGACATGATAGGAATCTTAAATGGAACGAGTCGAACCGTTTGTCTCACCTACTGCTGACGCATTTGCCGACTTATTGAAGAAGTGGACTCGCTCATTCTAAGTGTGGCTCACTTTTCTCCTTGGTAGGCGAGCCATATGAAGAGCAAAGTCGATTTTTTTTATTGAAAGAAATAGCATTTTCGTTCATTTTGATGAGCCTGCTCACACGAAAACGAACTAGTCATCTCGTACATGAGTCGTACATATAAGTGACTCGTCTCCCTCAAACACTCTTAGACGCGGACACGCGGTAAGGGGTTTGTAGGGCTAACTTTTACTGCCAACAGGGCTTTTCATGGAAAAAACTAGAAAAGCCCGATAGAGAACGGTATAGGCCCATCAGTGAAAGGCCGACATAATAAGAAAAGGATACACATGTCAAATTGAGAAAGCTTCTGTCTATTATAGGTAATTTCCCGATTCGACCTTCTTCTTCTTCCGTCAATCCCTCGGCCTATTTATTTTCGTCGCTAAACAATAATCAACCCTCACGCTGTCGCCTGCTTTTGAACCGTTTGAGCGACCCGAGTGCTAAAACACTGTAATCATGTTGGTCTACCAAGATTTGCTCACAGGTAATTATTTTTTGGTTTTCTGTTTTCGTAACTTTTATGTGCTGTAGATCTGTTTGTGGATACATGTTATGTTATGAAGTGGGGATGGGATGATTGTTATTCAGTGTCAGTTTGTGTTTTAGATCCATTTTTGCATAGCTGTTCACTTCTATTATCTTGGGTTCTTGTGGCTGATCTAGTTGTGGGATTCTGTGATGAAGATTTAATTTTTTTACTGCCCTATAGGTTTTTGGTTTACAGATTAAACTATTAATTGGTTTTTGAGGTGCAGATTTGGTTTTTTAAGGCTGGCATTAATTTTTTAATACGCTACTTAATTTTCGTCATTACTGGTATTTTTAATTGCTGATTGTTCACGGTCTGTTGATATAGACTGAAACCTTTAGTTAGATGTTTTGCTTTTCTGATTTATTTAATGGACTAACTGCTAGAAATATATAATTTGCTTTTGTTTTATACTACACGAGTTTGTGCCACAAAGATCAATTTTTATCTTGTTTGTAATATTTTCTTTTGGCTGATTTATATTCTTTTTTTTTTCTCCTTTGGTAGTTGTGAATGATTTTTTTGCAGCAACAATTCAAATTTTTCTTGTTGATTTGTTGAATGGTATTATTGTTATCGATCAAGTTCTTGTTGCTGATTTAGTGGGTCATTTATCCAACAAACTTATTATTATTATTATTATTGGCAAAAGCCTTAGCTACAAAGATAGCGGATCTACCAAAGGCTATTGGTAAAAGGAATGTGTTATCTTCTACACTGTAATCTGTATGATGATATTTCCTGTTGTCGTGGAATCGGGATGTATAAGTTCTGTGTGAGTTATATTATAAAAATGAATAAGTATATTTAAGGTAAGTTTGGAACTTCAACTTCCTCTGGGTATATTTTGTTCCATGAATGTGGTGATCAAGGAATTTTACACTGTTGAAATAATCGCAGATTAGAAATTTTACCATGGCCATTCAATGTTTTTCCCACTGCTGACATTCTTATTTATAATTTTTTAGGTGATGAACTTCTCTCAGACTCGTTTCCATACAAGGAAATCGAAAATGGGATTCTCTGGGAAGTTGAGGGAAAGGTAATGATCTTTACTTATTTCATTAGATTTATTTATTTGTTTCACAGTTATGTTCATTGTCTTGGTAACCATTTTTCTATATGCTTTATTTACTAATTGCTTATTTGTTTGGATGATCCTGGAAGGTATTTGGATACTTGTATTATTATGTCTCCTTTGCAAGATTTTTATGCTGTAATTTTTGTGGTGGATCACAGTGGGTTGTCCAAGGAGCAGTTGATGTAGACATTGGTGCAAACCCTTCTGCTGAAGGTGGTGATGAGGATGAGGGTGTTGACGACGCGGCTGTCAAGTGCGTTGACATTGTTGACACATTCAGGCTCCAGGTTAGTTTATGCATAATGTGTAATGTATGACTGAATTCTATGTGCAGAATTTGATATCTTCAACCTAATTATTAAATACAGGAGCAACCCCCTTTTGACAAGAAGCAATTTGTTGCATACATCAAGAAGTATATCAAACTGTTGACACCCAAGCTCGATGCAGAGAAGCAAGCGGAGTTCAAGAAGGGTGTTGAAGGGGCGACTAAGTTTCTGCTCTCAAAGCTGAGTGACCTCCAATTGTAAGTTTTAACAGAGAATTCTTTTAACATGTTTGGCAAGGAGGTTGGTATATCACTTGATGACAAAATCTTGGTTCTTTATACTGATTGTGAGAGCCCGTTCGGGATAGTTTTTGCATTTTGTAGAAGTACTTCCCGAGTTGGCTTCAAGCTCTTTTAAGCATTAGATAAAGCGCTGTCAAAAAAATTATCCAAATAGATTCAAAAGCAGTTTCTTAATTTCAAAATCTACTCTAGGCTTTTAAGAAGCCATCCTGAACGGTCTCTGAACGTGCATTTTAATTCCTACTGTTAAGAAATGTGTGTTGATTTATTTGGCTGATCGAGGTTTGTCTTCTTGTTCTAGTTTTGTGGGAGAGAGCATGAGTGATGACAGCACCATGGTGTTTGCATACTACAAGGCAGGTGCCACTGATCCAACATTCTTGTACTTCGGCCATGGTTTGAAGGAGGTCAAATGTTAAAAATGGAACTATGATCACTGTGCTTGGTACTTGTTGTACCTCTACTTTTTCTATATTGTTGGTTTTCATTTGGATATTTGTACTCTTGCGTGTTGTTATTTTGGAACATAATTTAGATTGCCTGATAATTAATAACAGTTTTGATTTAAGTGATCAGTGTTTTGAATTTATTCTTTATTCTTCCTGTGCTGTGAAAAAGCCTTTTGGTAGTAGGCTTTTTTCCTTTTCGTTTTTAGCACTCAATCTGCTTTTCTCAAAAGAATTGTATTATTTTTGTGGGTATCTTAAATGGAATAAAAGCTTATTCCGAAGCCTTTTGCATCTTGCTTATGTTTGTTTGCAGACTTGACTAAGAATTTTTAGCATTTATTTGTGTGCATCTGAACTTCGTCATGAAGATTGATTCGAATACTCGGGTTGAGCCCTTGAAAAAAAAGATGAGGAAAAGTGTTGTTATTCCTAACAGTACTCGGGTGTGTTTGAGTCGCATTATTTTGAAAGAATGTATTTTGGAATAGTAGATTGATGGAGAATGTGTGGTTGAAAAAGAAGAAAAAGTTATTGATATAATGGAAAATATTATTTTATTGAAGAATGTGGTTGAAAATGAGTAGAAGAATGATAATGAAAATTTTAATGTGTATCAAACATGGGTTAATCTTGGGATTGACCACTTCTGCACGACGATCTTTTATTCTAAATAGAACCCAGACTAATTGCTTGGAACGAGGTCTTTTTTTNTTTGATTTTGTTTTCCCCCCTATTAGGTGGGAAAATATTTTCCACCTTTTTTTTATTATTTTTTTAGCAATAGATGGCGCTAAGTTAAATTTTTTCTTAGTTTCGACTTATTATTTCCGTGTAACAAATGAGATGATCATTTTGCTACAAAAGTTGGAGGTCAGTTTACAACTGTCAATGTAAATAAATTATGGGACCAAATGCAAAAGATATTACAGGTTGGAGAACGGCCACGGTTCCCCTTATTATATTATGATACCAGTCGTTGATACGTTGCATTGTATAAATTTTGTATTCGTTGTGTTTTTATAAGTGTAGAAATTGTAGATGTTAAAATAAAAAATACTTTAAAATTTATTGAACTATTCAAGAGTTTTGGAGGCATATTATTGTCTTGTCAATGCTCTATATAACAAGGTCATTATTTCAAAAGTTGATATTATTGTTCAAAGAAACTCACCAAAAATAAAATTGTAAATATCATATGTATGTAGAACTGAACATGACAGTACATGATAATAGAAACGTTGGACATACATAAGGATTGCAGGTTTACAGGAGTAAAAATATTTGATTCATTAAATAATAAAGCACACATTGAAAAATTGAAATGCACAACTTGTTAAAGGATATCAAGCATCATTGCAAAATAAAACCAATGATTTAGGATGGAAATTACACGTGTGTTAGGATAAAATGGATAACTCTTGCAATGTTATCGTTGCTTATTCTCTTGGTTGTTTATAAACGTTGGGATCTGAGTATCCAATAAATATTGGAACATTGCATCAAATCAACTAAAATACCTACCTAACCCCTCAAAAAAAAAAATGTAAAACATATCCAGTGAGTATGTGTTGTATTTTCTGATGTTTGGACTTTCAAAATAGTTGGATTACTCATGTCGAACACAACATGGGTATGGGTATAAGATATATGTTGGATCCTCTAAATTTCAACTAGACATCTCGTCATTTTTGCTTGTTTTTTTTTCCTTCCCCTTTTGCTATCTGTATACCTAGAGTCGTCGTCGAGAGGATGAAGAAAGGTGGCAACTCTAAATTTTCCCTTCTTTTTTCTTCTTTCTTTCTTTTTTATTTTCATTTTCTTCTTCTTCTTTTTTTTCATTCTTTCTCCCTCTATATTTGTTAAGTTTGCATAAAATGAAAATAGATTTCTTATATTGTTACTTAGTGCTCCATTAAGTTCAAATTGCAATTAAACCCCTCATTATTTATTTTATATAATAATTAGTAATCTCATAATCGAAACTAAACTCCAAAACTCTATTTTATTTATCTTAACCCCCTATTCAAAGCGTATTTCCTTCTTTGTGAATGATTGATTTAGACCTATTTAAAATGATATCTTCAGTTGGTGAAAAAATTGAAGTTTAAAAGATGTGAAATTTGGATTCTTTTTAGTCATATAGGTATCTTATATTTTAGAAATTAAAAGATCCAACACTTAAATACGTACAAGTACCCGATAATCGTACCCGAGTCCGAGCATCATATGTATTTTTTAGATTGCATATATAGGTTGTTATAAAGGGGTTTTATTTCATGTGTTTAGTATGTCTTTTATTGTGGTCTATGTTGTGATAAATTAATAGAATAGACTAATCTTCTATGTGGAAGTAGTACTTTCAAATTTATATTTCTTGTAATGTTCTTACGTAATAGAAGTAGCACTCCAATATTTAGATTTTTCGCAAAATTCTTTGATACTGGAAGCTATGAGGAGAATTATAGGAGAAGTTTAAATACGTACAAGTACCCGATAACCGTACCCAAGTCCGAGTATCATAGGTTGTATTTTTTAGATTGCATATATACGTTGTTGTAAATGATTTTTGTTTCATGTGTCTCGTATAACTCTCATTGTGATCTATGTTGTGATAAGTTAATAGAACAGACTAATTTCAATTGTGGAAGTAGTACTTCCAAATTTATATTTCCTGTAATGTTCTTATGTAATGGGAGTAGCACTCCCATATTTAGATATATGCCAAATTCTCTGATGCTAGATGCTATGAGGTGAATTATAAGAGAAGGTTAGAAGGATAAAGGGGAGAGAAGATGAGAAAGGAGGGAGAAGAAGAAGAAGATGGTAAACTTCAAATATAGTAGAAAACCATTAGTTTGGAAATAATATATTTTTTTCATAATTTATTTATTTGTTTATTATTGTTATGCAAATGTTATGTCAAGTCGGGTCGTAGGGGTTGAGGGGGCAGCGTCTCTCATGGGGTGTTTGAGAGCTATGCTCCTGATGGAGATCGACCTGACCGATCAGGTTGCAACGCCCCTCGTAGGTGTTCGTGGGTAACATCCCTGACGGGGATCGACCTGATCGGTCGGGTCACAGGGGGTTGAGAGGCATAATCCTTCGTGGGGTTCCAGGGCATTGCCTTCAGCGAAAGTCGCAGGAGTCGAGGGGGCAGCACCCCTCGTGGGGGGTTGCCCCGGAAATGAATTCTGATTTTCGTATATATATGGAATGAAATGTTTTTCAGTGTGATGTATCGGTTTTTTACTATTTTTCTTATTTGGAATTCAAACATAAAATTGTAAAAGATTGCTATTTTTCTAGTAGAATTGAATGTTTTCTAATATTAATAGAATAAAATGTTCATTTTTTGGCAAAAAAAGGTTGACGGACACGAAGACGCGGAGACAAAGATCCACATAGAGACACAAAACCGTGTCTCCATGTGTACGACTTGCCTCCCTGCAGTGCAGAGACAAGGAGGAGACATGGCACCGTGTCTCCGTGCGCACGGAGACACATATACCCCTTTTAGAAAAATAGTGCTAACAATTAAGCTATTTCAATTCATTACCTTAACTTTTCCATGCTCATGAATTAAACATATTTCGAAAGATTGCTTGTGTTCTGCTGGATGTTCGAAATTACATTTACCATGAACTAAAGTTTCAATTACAAGTCTGGCCTTCATAACATATTTGAGACAATTTATATAGAAAATATTCCTCAATTCGTATATCATCATGTGTTGCTTTTACAGATTCTTAAGAGCTTCATAATCTTTCTCCAATTGCTTAGTTTTACATCTTGCACTTTTGTCTTGCGCATTTGCTTGGAACAAATTTTCAAGATAAAATAAAATTCTTCAAAATAGAAAGACAAATCAAATTATTCAAACTCCAATACGTCGTTTTTTATAGCAGATCCAGTGAAAAAAAAAAAAGATATGGAAATTGATATATAAAAAACGTGTATTAGATGGATACAAGACGTATGAAATTATAAAATTGGAAGACTGGAAGAGTAAAAATTTGGAAAATGAACAACAACATCTCATAGAGTACCGTTCCATCTATAGTACACTAAAACTGTCTTTTTTTAATATAGTAGGAAACATGATTATTAAATATTTCGAGTTTGTATATGGTAATTATATTGACATCATTTTAATAACTACATTTCCCAATGAATGTTTTCAACTTCTTACTTCTGTACTTGTGTCTTCAACCTTGTTATTTTATCGTATTTTTATTTTCGATTTTCTATTAATTAGCCCTTATATCAATGGCAACCCAAAAATATATCAGGGGAGTAAAAATCTTACATGTTTTTAAAAAACATGATAAAAATAATAAATATAAAAGTTCGACAAAATATTTGGACGCAAATTGTAAGAGACAATATTTGCAAATTAATTGAATGTTATGTGACGGGAAAAAATTGGAGCAAAAAAATTTAGAACCTTCAATTAACAAAATATGCCCTTAATCAAGAAATCTTGGGCAGGAGCTAACCTATTAAGTAATGATGGAACTTTAATTCAAATTTTCACTTTTAATTATTTGCTAATCTCCCTAGCTTTATTGCTTTAAGTTAAAGCAATACTTTTATTCAAAAGAAGTGAACTTTAAGGCATGACAAGTTAGGCTGCATCCGAAAGTTGCAATGGCTCCATTTGAGATCCACAAGCTGACAAGCATCATTTTCTTTGTGGGTTCCACAATAACCCCAAAAAGTCATAAATAAATTCTTCCCATACGTAGATCTAGACAAGAAAGATATAAGTGTTCGATTAGAAAATCACTGAAAAGTTCATCATTCTGTGGTGGATTGTTCATAAAAAAGAAGACATCATCGACAAATTTTAATTCTATATTTTAATGGTACAAGTTTCATTGTGCCATATATTCCTTGACATATCATTCTCTCTCCATTTGTTTGTGTATCGTATGTGTGGAAAATGAATGGACCCAAAGTCCCGGAATGATTCAAGATTCGATACCATCCTTTATTATTTGCTTTGAGGTTGGTCCAATTAGACGCTAATAACACCGTCTTTCACAAAACTTCACGTACTGTTAAATTTAGAACATCCAACTTTAACGATTTCAATAATGTACGTACGTAGATTAGATCTGGATTCAAGTGTAATATCTTTTTGGCACTTGATAGGGACCCAAATCGTAGATCATGTCCATGCATTATGAATCGGACGGCATTGATCTGCTATGAATTGGTGCTCCCTATCCTGAACAAGAGAGAATTATTCTACTAAGCAATTTGCTAGCCTTAGCCTATTCAGGCCATTGTTTTCTGCAATGGCACAGATTCAATTATTCAATCAACTCGACATTAGTTTGTTTCTCACCCGAGTATTTAAGACTTAACAATATATTATATACTGTATAAATTTCAAGAAACCTGGCATTCAATTTTGCACGACCTTATAGAAGAACCCAGAAATAAATATTCATAGATATCACATTAAACCAAACATGTACTAATGTTACGTTCTACTGTGTCACCCCCACCCCAACCCCAACCCCACTCGTAAGCCCACACATACATGTAAAATTTGTACGTTCACATCCGATCCCAACTCATTCCATGTCTTCTTGTATAAGTTGGACAAATTCATCGACTCATATTGAATACAAATGTCCCTCATGATCACGTCTTTTTATCGAACTAGACCGACACACCTCAGCACATAAATTACAAGTGACAGTATCTACTCGAATGACTTGAAGAATCCAAAGTGAGTCGAGTTAATAACCCTGAAACTTGTACATGCAAAATGTCAGCTCCCACTTGGAGTACTTTTTGGAGTCTGTGCTGCCTGCTGCCATGTCTACTGCTGAATCATAAATTTCAGCGACTCTTCTTCAAGGATGAAATCGTAATTTTCAGAACTGTACTGTCGTAGAGTGAAGAGAAGACATGGGCTTTTTGGCTACTTCAGTTTTGGTCGGCAGCCCCCACGTATGCATTTATTTTTTCACCTGTCAATATTTCCATTTCACTCCAAAGGTAATGCCGCCTAAGCATTATATATTGGCTACGATCGCCGTATTTCGCTACTAGGATCTCTTNATTAAAGAATGTGTTGTTGAAAATGAGTAGAAGAATAAAAATAAAAATTTTAATGTGTACCAAACAGATGTTTAGAAATGGAAAATGACTTATAATGCAATTGTTACTTTATCTTAAACTTAATCGACCGCGTTTGACTTTTAACACTTGTTTGACAATCATTATTTAAAAACTCTTTTTTTCTATATATTCATTTTCAATCACACATTTACGAAATAAAATATTATGCATGTAAATTCAAAATTTTCCCTACTTTTCAAACAAATATTTTTTAAAAATTTATTATTTAAAACTCAATTTTACATAAATAATGGTTGTGATGGGCTTAATTTTTTCTCAAGAAACTTCGTTCTTGGATAGTTTTGTTCTAACTTAAAATTTTCATCACTTTACAGCGTGTTCGGTAGAGATTAAAATCGGATTAAAATTGAAAAGTTAGTCGTTATTATTGACGTTTATTAGACGAATGAGACCCAATAACGACTATATTTTCAATTTTAATTGAATTTTGAGCTCTCCCAAACATGCTCTTAAAAAAGAATATAAATTGTACATCTCGAAAAATATTTAGTTAAAAAACTTAATTTTCAATGTAGAGACTTATTCTCGATATAAATATAACTACCTTAAAAGAAAGCTTAAAGATGCACTATAGATATGAGGAGGGCATAATGACTTTCAATCACCGTTACTTCGGAAAGGAAAGAAAGAAAGTTTTCTCATCAATGGTGATTGTCACCAATCCATGTTGTGTCCCACTGTAACATATATGGTTAACCACACGCAAACTATAACATTAATTTTTCGAGCTACAACATCTAAAACTTATTTATTTTATTAGTCATTTATTCTTAATAATGCTATTTATCGGGTGATAACTAGGAATCAT
>CAIGRO010314417.1:0-14456 GCA_903798355.1 Fraxinus baroniana | reverse complement strand
TTACTTAATTGTGTTTTGTTTCCATTTTGTTTTGTGTTTTTACTTTCTTTAGGTATTGACTTTCTTTATTTTACAAAAAAATAAATTTGGCTCGAGACATTTACTGGTGTTCTTAAACAAAGCATTTGTGACCAAGTATGCATTCAACCATTTTATACTGTCATTTCCATTACTTGGTTAGTTTTATGTGAAGTGTTGAGTTTAAGTTGCTTCATGTACAATCTACACAACACACATTATGATCTTGTGAGTCGTCAACTGACTTGGGTTAACCGGTCCGAAGCTCAGTACATAGATCAATTTAGTTATTTAATGGACAAGAGTTTGCACATAAGATACAACTTATGAGAAAAGAGATATAAAAATTATAAGCTCAAATTTAGGGGGAGAAAAGAAAAATACTTATGTAATTGAGCTCGTTTTAAAGTCGTAAAAATCTTATGAATTTGACTTTCATCGGTAAGGAAAATACTTATTTAACAGTGATGTTTGCATTTCTTTCTTAAAAATTTAAGGTTTGGAGTCATGTTCACAAGAAAATAATGGCACTTTACACACGTGAGTCACTTAGACACTTTACTCCATTTTGAACTTGATTCAGTGATAATGCTTTACTTGTGAGCATATGCATTTTTGAGTTCATGTAGTTGTCGAGGGCTTAATTTGTTTTCATTAAAAAAAAAGGTTGCATTAGAATTAGTTAGTGGTTTGTGGTTTTGGTGGTTGAGAATGTTGATCCTTTGAAGACCCGCAAGTGCATGTGATCGTGGTCAAGTAATATAATGATGAACAGAGTGTTGAACCTACGAGAACTACGTTTTATATCGAGTTAAAATTAGTTACAACTTTAATAGAATAGCAAACAACTTTTGTATTTTTTTTGTACTAACCCTTAAATTATCAACAAACTAATGAAAGTAAGTAAATGTATTTTTCAAATATTTGAGATGCATTGCTAAGATGACGAATCTTCCTTATTATTCATTTTTAGTTTAAAAATTAAAGTGACAATTTGAAATCATTCATGTTGGTCAGTGCCCCTAATTTAATCGAAAGCCTCTTTCGATAGCGATCAAATATATTTTCCTCATGTGACCCTTCTATCTCTAGATGAAAGATGCAAACATGATAAATGCATTAGCAAGCACTGGAACATCTATTGAAATCATATAAAACATAGAGGTATATCTCTATCTTCTATCGAACCTTACAATGTTTATTATACTGTGCTTAAACTCTATTGTCTATCTCGATAACTATAAAATCCATTAATAATTCAATTGGTGATCAAACAATTGAAAAGAACGATAAAAACTATAATAAACATACACAAATTAAATCAAATTAACTTCACAATAATTAATTGAAAACTAAAAATATAATAATAAGGGTTCATCTTATCATAACAATGTATAAGATTAGCTTGACATATCGAAATTACAAGAAATAATACTTAAGGGAAAGATATAACCCGGATTTTGATTGATTGAGAAGATGAAGATGAATTTTAAATTCTTGAATCTCTTTAATGTTTATTGATGAATCTCCACTTGCGCGTTATCTTCCTTGCCCAAAAATTAGGCTTGAATCTTCACTTGATTAAATTCTTGCAAATCCTTTTCAATTCTCTCACAAAAATTATGAATTTTCCTCCATTGATGAATATTGGAGTCTAATATGTATATAAAAGGTCCCCCCAATATGTATTTTGCTGTTATGTATCTGTAGTAGTTGAAAATTGGTTGAAAACCACGTCCAGATTGACTTCCAAAAGAGTTCCAATCGAATAAGGAAAGTTCCACTCGCACGAGAATTTTTTGTCACTGCACAGTAGTCAGTATGTTAGTCATAACTTTCTCTCTAATATCCAATTCATAAGATTCAAAGTGTGTTGAAAAGCTAACTCAAAGATATACAACCTTTTTCGAAATAGAATTTTTCCAATTCGGACGTTTATTGTGCCAAAAATCAGTTTCAATCTTCAATTAAAAATCCGGAATATAGCTTGTGCGATTGGAAATTGATTTTTATCATATTCCTTTCCTTTTTAAGTTCTAATTCCATCCAATTATCTCCTAAAGATCTTTCAAGTATTATCTTTTGGTCCAAATCAACTATTGAATCTTTTCAATTTGGTCCTCAAACTTTAGATTTTTCCATTTTCGCCATTTTTCGCTTCTTTCTTTCGATTCTTTGTTCAACCATTGAGTTTCACCCATAACATAAAATACAACAATTTATGATATATTTTGTCAAAAGAACTACCAAATATCGATATTTTAGAAACTCGAACAAGTGTATAAAATGCACTTATCAAATATTCCCAAACTTAAACATTTATTTGTCTTCAAAAAAAATTATAACCTAAATAACAAGAAACATTCCAGCATGTAAAAATATTTTGGTTGGACAATCTAGCTTTTTTATCTCAGTATTTGAAATTAAAGTACTAAATCTACAAACTGTATCAATGTCACAATTCCAAACTAATATTCACTCTTTCAATGCAAATTTGATATGTGTGTGTGAAGAACTAAGTAGATTCATGATTTTACAAGTTGTTTTAGTTCCCGACCCTCTGTGGTCAAATGTATCATTTCACCTCTCTCATGATTAACACACTCCCAACTTTTTTTTTTTTTTAACTCTTTTCACAGTGTGTAATCTAATGTTAAATTTCTCATTACTATCCTCACCCTTTCTAGTTCAGGTGGACTTTACCAATTGCAAGTCAACAAATTAATAAACAAGGATTCTCCAATTCTTTTGATTTTTTCCACATCCAAAACTCAAGCTAATTATCCTTAATCAAAAGTCAAATTTCCTCAAACAAGTGTTTGGAGTTTAACCAAGGCATTTAGTGCTATCTTTTTCTTTCATGCACTTGCTTTTTTTTTTTTTCAAATGTATTTTTTTTTCTTTTTTGTATTAGTATTATCTCCTTTAAGCTGTCTAAATGACCCATGTAATAGGTTTTAGGCCGATGACTCCCAAATCAGATGACTTTAGGGCATCAAGTTTTAAACACCCTTACAAGCTTAATAACCCAAGTCAAAAATGTTTCAAAGAGAATTTTCACATTTAAAAATTTATGCCTAGACCAGTGCAATGCCCATTTATTAAACACTTATTCAAATAAATCGACCTCCAACTTAAGATTTTCGTCAAATTTTATCTCGTTAATCTAAGACAATCCTCACAAAATTTTTCACACATGGAATCTCTGTCCACATCCGTATATTTCTACAACAGCAAAATCACCCCAAACTGTGCCAAATTTGGTCTAAGGATAAATAATTTTGTACGATTTAGGTAAATCATCTATATTTAATCTATCAACTTATCCAACATATGAATCAACTAATAACATCACACTGTCTAACTCAATTCTAGTGCACGTATAATATCTAATTTTGCAAGGTTAAGTCTCAATTAGTTGGCATGCATCATATCCACAGTTCATAAATAAACGCTAAATCTCAAATTTAAATACTAAAAAAACACACGAAAAGTAGAAACTAAAAGTTTTTCCCACCCCCAAACCTAAAACCGACATTGTCCTCAATGTCATAAGGCATAAATAAAAATATAAAGGGACATGGAAGAAAAGAAAGAAGGTACTCCCCGAATTTTTCTGTTGAAAGCATGAGGCATTATGAGTGATGGCTAGGTAATCTTTTCTATCATACTTTTCCCTTGGTCTATATTGGTTTGAATATTCTGCGATGTCATGTTCATGCACATATCAGTCAAATCAAATAACAAAAATCAAATAACCTAGTACATGTGCGATTGGAAATTGATTTTGATCATATTCCATTCCTTTTTTAGTTCTAATTTCATCGAATTGTCTCCTAAATATCTTTCATGTATCATCTTTTGGTTCGAATCAAGTACTGAATATTTTCAATTTGGTCCTCAAACTTTGGATTTTTTCATTTTCACCATTTTCGCTTCTTTCTTTCGATTCCTTGTTCAACCATTGAGTTTTACATACATATCATAAAATACAACAATTTAGAATATATTTTGTCAAAAGAATTACCAAACATCTATATTTTAAGACCCCGAATAAGTGTATAAAATACACTTATCAAATGTGGTTGATGTTTTGGGTGATTTTGGCGTGAGTTTTGTTGTTTGGGATAGTCTTTGAGGTTGTCCTGAGAATTGGAGTTGTCTTGTTTTGGTTGGAAGTGTGCAGTTTGGTCTTCATTATGCACACAGGACACCTATGATCACTTGTGTCTTGGTTTGGTTGTGTTTGGTATTGGCCCGCAAGGTAACGTCACGTCCCTATAGCATGACTTCACAGCATGTCGTTGTGCATTCATTCTAAGGCACGTTACGTTTTACCCTTTTTGCCTCGTTTTACGTACATTTATACATATCATACTTTCTTGTCTACTGTATCGAGAGATTGATTCTCTCATTTTAGATGCCACCTAAGAGAGCTCGTACTGTCGCTTCTATACCTGGTACCTCCACTTCTTTCAATAGATCTAAGTTTATCTCTGCGATTGCCCAAGATACTTTTGGGTTACTGTTTTCATTACGGTCCGTTTTGTTTGAACGCGAGGCCAATATGTCCGACTCATCCCCCGACGTCACTGCTATTTTCACTTCTCGAGGTTGGGTGCCTTTATTGGTTGAGTTTACACCTCCTCCTAGCCTTCTAGTTCAAAAGTTTTACGCTAACACTCATAATGTCAGTGGTTCGACTTTTAGGGTTTTTCTTCGGAGTAGGACATTTAAGATCACACTCGACATTTTATTGAGTCTTGTTTATATTCCCGTTGGAGGGTGGTCCAAGTAAGATGCGCACTGGATCCCTACCCACTAACTGATATATTTTGTTACACATTGTGCACATAAATCTGTTGCCAGTCTCACATACCTCTTCCTTACCTATAGAAAGGACTCGATTTTTGTATGCCATGTTGCACGGCGACTCTATTGATCTGCCCATTTTCATATGCTAGTAGATTTTGCGTACCTTTTATGTCACAGGGACTCGGGTGGGACTTCCTTATGCTTGTCTTATTTATCGCCTTGTGACAGCACTTGTCATTAATTTTCCTAAGGAGGTTCATCGAAGGGTTTCTCGATCGATTGGCCGTACTACGATTGCTTAGAGTAAGTCACATGCTTCTTCTGAGCCAATGGAGCCTGTTGATATAACTATACCAGCTGATCCTGTTGATCCCTCTGATTTTTCTACTTTTTTCTTTGCTCCTCCATTCCCTGATATTTTGTCATCATTAAACTTCTCCTCCTCCTCCTCTACTAAGCCAGTTCCTCTACCTGCTGATATTTTGTTTGTTCCTATTGATCCATTTGTAGCACTTATAGGACAGATGATTGTACTGATCAGGCAGCAGGCTCGGATGATGGCAGAGCTTACACAACTGCGAGCTACAATTGATCGACACACTACTGAGTTTATTACGCTTCGGGGTGCTGTTAGATATATTCAACTTGTGCTTCGATGGATTCATCGCTACTGGGATGATGGTGCAGCTTCAGAGGAGAAGACTGATTCTGATGATGTTGAATAGGTTTTTGGTTACCCTTTGTCATTTTGTGATAAAATGGAGAGTAGATTTAGATGTTGATGTTTTAGATATAGATGTTAATGTTTTTGATAGAGTAGATATCTTTGCTATTAACGTGATGTACATTTTTTTATCTACCTGATGTATCTAAAACTTTAGATTTTGATTATATGATATAATTCATTTTGCTAGATTAAGTCTTGATGTTTTGTAGTGTCAATGCATTTTGGTATCCTGCTTTTCATTAATTTTACGTCTTAATTTAGCATACGATAATGAATTATAAAATGCTTAAATCACTTTTACACCTTGAACTACTTGAACTATTTTTATTCTTAATACTGTTTCACATACATTTTACGTTGAATATTTGAGTTGTCTATTTCAGGAAAACAGGTGTTGAAAAATGAAACTCAAAATTCGTTCAAGACAGTTATTGGTTGTGTTTGTCGTTTTGAGTTTGTAATTTATTTTAGTACTGCCTTGATTTAGATTGTAGTTTTGTCACAGAATGTCAAAAGGGGAGTTTGTTAGGTATTTAATGTAATTGGAAATTCTATAAACAAAAATGACTAAAGTTGATATGTTGTAAAAAGTCAAGGAACAGTGTGCAATTAGTATAAGTTGTGATATTTTAAGTCTAGAGTTCGAGAATGGAACATAAGGAAAAAAGGTACGGAATTTCTCTAAACTATCGCCAAGGCTGGCTTAAGCATCAGAAATAGAACCTTCATCACCTATCGTCGCCTCACCTTTACTCGTGCAACAACCTATCGCTCGACTGTCCTCACCCCTCCAATCGAGAGACATTGCTATTCGGAAGTTTTTTAATTCATTTTTAAAGGCTTTTTGTCTAGCCAATTCATTCTCTAACGTACATATAAATATCCAAACGCTACATACGTGATTTTTTGAAGGTTGATCATTAAGAAAACTCTTAGCTCTTCATATTCTCTTCAACTTTTGAGATTTCGACCTTTATTCTTCATAGTAAATTGTTCTTGACAATGAGAAAAACATCGTATCTTCAAACTGCTACTTTCTTCATATCTATCAGAGTTTATGAAGATCAAGGGAAGGTGACTCGAGTTTCCACCGTTGAAGAACGTGATTTTCTTTGTACATCCACAGAAGATAGATGATTCTACAAAGTTAGGAATTGCTGCAAGAGAGCGTAATCTAGGAGAGCTTTGAAAATTGCAGTTCGAAATTGGTACAAGAGCACGAAATCCAGGAGAGCTGTTGAAATTGTAGTCAGGAGGTCAGATAGTACGTGTCATCGTCTAATATGATAGATTGTAAGTTAAAAAATTGTTTATAGTGGATTGTTGACTGACAAAGTGCCCGAAGTTTTCACCCAGTTGGGTTTCTCCATGATCAATTATTGTGTTTACTTATTGCTTACATGACTATGGTATCTCAACATAGGAATAATTAAATTGCATGAATAACCATATAGAAAATAATTAATTAGTGACTTGTTGCTATTTAATTTTTAAGAAGTTTTTAATTTCGTATATTCACCTATTCCCCTCCCTCGAGGTGTTGTTATGGTCAAACTACGTATTTTTGATGATGCCACCAATATTGTGGACTTATTCTTTAAGGAAGTAGTACACTTACATGGGATTCCTAGAAGCAATGTATCGGATAGGGATGTTAAATTCGTTAGTCACTTTTGAAGGATTTTGTGTAAAAATTTAGAAAGCAATACTTACATGGGATTCCTAGGAGCAATGTATCGGATAGGGATGTTAAATTCGTTAGGCACTTTTGAAGCATTTTGTGTAAAAATTTAGAAAGCAAGCTATGGTTTTCTACTACTTGTCACCCACAACGGATGGGAAAACTGAGTTAGTTAATAGAACTATGATACAATTTTTACGCACTATAGTCAATAAGAATTTGAGGAGTTGGGAGGCGTGTTTACCATTCATAGAATATTCCTATAATAGAGCTATACATTCTACTACTTACTCACCTTTTGAAATTGTATAGGTCTTTAATCTACTAATACCTTTGGATTTAATTCCTTTACTTGTAAATGGAAGGGGTAGCTTAGATGGATAGAAGAATAAAGATTTGGTAAAATCACTCCATGAAAAGGTAAGGTTGCAAATTGAGAAGAAAAATGAACATTATACTTCTCAAGCAAATTAGGGAAGAAAGTGCGTTACATTTGAACCTGGATATTGGGTTTGGATATACTTGACGAAAGAGCACTTTCCAGAACAAAGGAAGTCAAAGTTGCAGTCAAGGGGTGATGGACCATTCCAAGTCCTTGAAAAGATCAACAACAATGCCTACAAATTAGAACTTTTAGGTTAGTATAATGTTTCTACTATTTTTAATGACTATATTTTTCCTCTCTTTGATGCAGGTACAAATTCGAGGTTGAATCCTTTCGAAGAGGAAGTCGACTCTCGCTAGGGTCCCGTCCTCTTCTGTGATCCATGATATAAGGACAAGTAAGGGCAATGATCTATTGATCGTTGAGGAAGGCCTTATGACTAGGTCGTGAGCGAAGCGGGTCAAAGAAGCAATGTGACTACTTGTTCAAGCTACATTGGACGAAATATCAATCAGAACAAGCAAAGGAACAAATTTCACGTTGGGTTTCGAAGAAGAAACACGAAGGATCAACTTGGTCCAAGCAGTGGATGAGAAAGCTAGAGAGTAACTACCTTAGCATGCGACCACATGCCTCTATACCTAGACTGAAATGAGGTTTTTTTTTTTTGGAACTATGGGACCGCATGTTCCAACACCATGCTGCCGCATAGTACAAGTTTGGCGGCAAATTTTTCAATTTTTGAAAAGAATCTTATTTTATTTAAAACTCTANAGGAGGTTTTTTTTTGGAACTATGGGACCGCATGTTCCAACACCATGCTGCCGCATAGTACAAGTTTGGCGGCAAATTTTTCAATTTTTGAAAAGAATCTTATTTTATTTAAAACTCTAATTTTGTGGTAATTCTTAATATTTTGAATATTAATTTCGTTTTTAAGTTGATTTTTTGGGTTCCTTATAAATATAACTCATTTCATTCACTACAAAGACACAATTTATTAAGGGATTAATTGAAATGCATATTGCTTTCTTTTTGCTCTTAATTGAACTAATTTTGAACTTGTAAAAAATTAATTTCTTGTGGCGTTCATCAAATTAAATAAGGTTAATAAGTTTTGTGATCATCTGGTTAACATATTGTCGGGGATTATGTTGGTTCCTTTATTCAATAATTTATTGGGTCAAGCTTTCAAACGTTGATTCTTGTCTCTCTTGGGTTGAATTAATCTTGTGTAAATTAATCTATTGTTTCGGTTACTTCAGTTTGAATGCATTGTACCTTCAATTTCGGATAAAAAAACATGAATATTAGAAGTTCACAAAAAATATAACTCGAATGCATAGCGTGAAGCACATTTAACACCAAATGGATAATGACGTTTCCTTTTATTTTACATGACCTATGCTAGACTTTATGACCCGTTTTATGCTAAACTTAAACATAATGTGCCTAAAGCTAAATGCAAACCTATCAAACTACATGCAAAGCAAATACTTAGAGCAGAATAAATAAAATGGTAAGAACTTGGATAGGATCCTAAAGCAATTAATATAAAGTCTTTAGCAAGACTTTGTGAAAGGACCGATCATGGTGGTTTGGGTCGGACTTAGCCGACATTACATTGAACACAATGTTCGACATTGCTATCCTCCTTCTTGATTCTCAAAGCTTGCAAACAACCTTTTTCATCTTTAAGATTTTCAATAATTCTACCTATTCCTTTCTTGTGAGTGCACTTTTTATGATCCTTCACATCTTATTTTCAACTTGTCAGCTTTCTTCAACATGAGATGATTTATCTACCTTGGTATACACATAGAATTTCTCTTACTCATCATCCAGCCTGAAGATGAACCCACCCGCATCGAGACTCATCACGGCCTGACTCATTGATATGAATTATTGCCCAAAATTAGTGGTGCACCTTGGTATCCTTCTATGTTTAAGACATCAAAGTCCATAAAAAAATATGAACTTGCACATTTTTATGAGCACGTCTCAACCAAGCATTGAGGATACTTGATTAATCGATCCACCTATTCAAGAGAGATTTCTATGTCTTTTGGTTCTTGCAAACGTAATAAAATAGATTGTTTTTTCTGTGTTAAGTGTTCGCTAGATTGGTGGTGCTCTGGCTTATATTTTGTCAATTTTTGTGATTGAAAAATCAGGTGTCGCTCTAGATACCACTTGAAAGTTACAGATAACCAAATTAACGGCTACTAAGTTATCGAACGATTATTAATTATCCATTTTTAGTTTTGACCTATGTGCGGAATTAGTCATAACAAGTAACAAGTCACTTTTAATTGTTTCTAAATGGTTAATCATACACGTCAATTTCCCTAAGTTTGAATACCGAATTAATATAGAAAAGAACAAATAATGAACGCCAAAACGATGATGGAGAAATCCCAAATGGGTAAAAACTCCGGGATCAAGTCAGTTACCTCTACTATAGACAATATGAATTAAAGTCCGTTCTAGCCTAGCAAATTCCACTAGTTCCCGCTATTGTAATTCTTGTGATCTCCAAGATCTGCTGTACCCACTAGCTTCCCGATCTTCTACAATTGTCTCTTCCAAGTGAAATTTCAAGAATTTCCAATTCTTGTGCTTTTCCTGTACTTGTAGTCCACCGCTTCTAATGCCCGATTGAGAGAGTTCATTCATCAAAGTGTTAAGGAAGTCAGGTGTTTTGGATTCACAAACTTAGATATTTTCCCAAAAATTGGTTGTCGGATCTTAAAAATGATATGAATGATTTCCTGAGCATATGTATTTATAGTTGAAAGTGTAAGAGTAGTATGTGCCATGTAAAACTCTCCAAAACCGCGAACTAGGGTTAGCCGCGTAACAATGTCGCTCGAGCGACGCCTAGGCGAGAAGCGAGCGATAATGGTTCTGTTTCTGTCACTCGGACGATGGTTGGGCGTGAGGTTAGCGAAATTCTAGCGACACTTCTTTCTTGTTTCCAAACTCAAACTCAAACCTTGGACTATATAACTCAATGATACAAAATTGCACTTCACTCCTTGACTTTTACACATTTTCAATTAAGTCATATTTGTTCACAAAATTGCCAATTACAATATTGAACCTAACAGTGATGATTTGAATTAATAAAATAGTTACTAATGGGATTAAAAAGAATAACTAGGGAATGTAATTCGAACAATTATATAGAGCGAGTATGATAAGTGCATTTTACACACTTAGTTTAGGTCACAAACATGGATAATTGTTAATAAATATATGGAATATAGTTTAGTTCGATGTAATTTGTGTTTTGAAGGACAACAATGATGAATTTGACGAAAATTAGGAAAAAAATGGAAAAAAAGACAAACGAAATAAAATCAAATTTAAGGAACCAATGTGCAAATAACCGAAAGATGACCCGAAAGAGGAATTGAAAATGTGAAGATGGCGAGATCAAATTGATCAAAGGAATGGAACGTTGGAAGAATAAGAAATGGGAAAAGAGGTCGAGACATGTGGAAAGGAGTTCAAAGACCAAATTGCAACACTTTGGAAGAGGAATGAGCTATGCGGTTGCATAGCTTAAAGTCTATACGGTTGCATAGCTTAAAATCTATACGGTCGCATAGATGGCTTCATCAATTTCCAGGGCCATTTTCAAGGTAACTATACGGTCGCATGCAACATAACTTTGCAGTCGCATAGTTGCTTTTCGAGGCGAATTTTATGGTTTCCTCGTATGATTGAAACACTTATGGAAATAATATTATGGTCGTGTATAAAAACTCGAGAGCTGTCCAGAACGAGAGAGAATACATTCATCAGGGTCTTGAGAGAGGAAAAGAGGCAAGAGCGAGGAAAACAATACTACGAAGCGAAGATTTAATTCAAAAATCGAATTGGTGATGTCGCTCTTCATTGATTTTTCTAATTTTCTTTGTTCCACCATACTAGACTGGATTAATTATGTACTAAGGTGAGATGAATTATGTAATATGATTCTTAAACTTTAGTTTTACAATTCTTGACACCAAAAACACGTTTTGGATATTTGAGTGATTTATATGGATTTCTTTTCTCCATAATTATTGTATACGTAATTGTGTGAGTTTGATGTCTTATTTCATGTATTCAAAAGAAGGAAAATAGGTTTGACGTTGTATAAATCATTATACGATCCGATAGGGGATAGAAATATACTTCTATGCCCAATGTGAATCTTTAATTGTTCAAAAAAACTCATGCATTCTTGCATGTTCGCATCCGTCATAGAAATATAGTCGGGTCACATATTGGAATATGTTTAACTTTACTCGAGAGAGACTGTTAAATAAGTTAGGAGCATTGATTCTTGAATATTATAATCGTGTGTCAAAGTGTAGAATCAGGTTTAGAGAAGACTATTACATAGGGATTCGTGATCCTGTTATATTCATCATACATAAGAAAAACTTCACTTTGCATTCTACATCAAATTCATTTGGTTTAATTCATTACCCGTAATTGCATCCGCATTACTATATTAGTTAGAAGTTAATCATAATAAACAACTCATATTTATTGTTTTGGTTAAGGTTACAATAATTTGAATTAGAACTAATCAATCCTTGTGGACGATATTCGAACTCAAAAAGTTCACTTTATTACTTGAAACGAATCGTACACTTACAGTGATTTTAATTCAACATATTTTCGTGAACAAAGTGTAATAAAAAATTGAGGATTAACTTATTTTTTATGCCGTAAACAAGTATCATAATGATATTCTACCTATTGCTTGTTTTTGGTTAAAGTGACGAATATTGATACTTAGTTGCAGTCAGAGACTTTAAAAAAAATTATTTATTTATTTTTATCAATCTACCTTTTTTAAATAACATATAGTTTGGACAAGAACACAATTTAAAAATAAAAACTAATTAGACGTATTAATAAAATTCAACTCAGTACAGTTTTTTAAGGAAGACTCAGAATTAAAAAAATTAAATAGAATAAGATTGAGAATTTGGTGACGCATGTTAATAATGACACATTTTGGCTCATCATTCTTAAAACCGCCATTGGTAATACGTAAAAGATAACATGCGAATGAGAATGATTACATGAGGTATTTCAAGAATTGACTATGAAGTATCTTCATGTCGTCTTCCTAAAGTTGGACTGCAACCAAGGAAATGTCAAAATCATTGGGTGATTGGTGGCTGCCAAAGAATAACTGTTCACAATGATTTTGTGGTTTGTATTATTTTTGAGTGGTAAAATATAAATTTTCCACGTCTTGACAAGTATCATAAAGTTGGATAAGGGACATGTTTTGCATGATTTTTATGTTGAACTTGAATGTTGATGGTCAATCTTTAGGATTGTAGAAACAAAGTGGAATACGCTTGCAAAGTTATAGTTAACCATGTTTTGGTCAATCTATTTGAATTTTCTCTAAACATTGTCAACACCTTGTTAATTAGTTTATTTATTTATTTTTTTTTGGTATGATTTAATTTTAAAAAAAACCCTAAAAAATCAAATTTATGTTTGGTTGGTTAAAGTTATGCTTAGTTAATTTTAAACCTTACATAGTCATCATATGACGCTACTGGACTAATCACTTATTTACTTGTCCACAATACATTATACTTTCTTGATTTTGAAAAATTCCGTAGTATAAATGTTTTGCCGTCAAACCATTTTTCCTCTTGAATGCGCATCTTTCTTTTATATTTTATTCCATGTTTGGTACGTTTGTGGTATTGGGAAGCTGATTTGGTGATCCTCAATTGTACACAGATTTCAAAAATTTAAATAGAATAAGACTGAAATCTATTTTTCCAACAGTATTTTTTCTTCTCGTTTTGTTACATAAAAGAAAAAGCATGAATAAATAAAATGGAAATAATTAAAACAAAAAACTAAAATGTAAAAGTCTAGTCTACTGAAGGAAAAGGAACACAAAAAAATTGGTGATTGGTGGCTGCCGAAGAATAGAAAGAAGTTTGAATTTTCTAAGTTCGTGTTGATTTTAGATAATTCATCCACGCATACCTTCTTTTACAAAGTCAAAATGAGTTCCCTATAAATACCTGATTCAGTTCGTTGGCTATTGCATATAAGCTATACCGCTCTCAAAGCACTCAAGATTAAATTTACACTACATCAAGTATCCTTTTCTAAAAATTAAAGAACAAAACAGCCTCACGATGAACGGTGGCGCCGATGCAGCTGCACTTTTGGATTTTTCCAGCAGCAGTCTAGCGGGCAGAAACATGATACAGCGCTCTGATTTTCCCTCAGATTTTATCTTTGGGTTGGCAACATCCGCTTATCAGGTGCGTGCATGTGTGTAATTTTTGCAGTGCACAACAAATCAACAATCATTTTGCCCATGCACATAAGTGTATCGTTTAAATATTTACTCAAGAAAGAGGAAAAACATGCAATTTTGTTGTATTTTGATTGATTTTTTCTTTGCAATGTAAATTCAGGTCGAAGGTGCTTGGGCCACAGGAGGTAAAAGTCAAAGCATCTGGGATGTCTTCACAATGAGAACACCTGGTCTCCTCTCTCTCCCCGTCTTCGTACATACATACATACATACATACATACATATATGTTTATAATTACATTAAATAAATTTATATGCGAGTTACATGTCAATTTCTGAGCTAGTTTGTTGGAGTGGCAGGTAAAATTGAGGGTGGAGCTAATGGGTGTGTTGCAATTGATCAATATAATTTGTGGAAGGTAATTCAACAATTTCATTGTTATAGCACAGTTTTAAAGATAACTAAGAGTATTTTTTCTTGGTAGTGGAATGATATTTATTTATTTTCCGTAATATTGTAGGAAGA
>CAIGRO010314392.1:0-13572 GCA_903798355.1 Fraxinus baroniana | reverse complement strand
TTACTTTTAAATTTTTCCCTTAATAAAAATAAAGAATGTTACTGGGCCCTGACGACGGGGCCCAGATGCAAATCTTGCATCTGGCCCCAACGTCAGGGCCCATATGCAATTATTTGCATCTGAGCCCCGTCGTCGAGGCCCAGCTGCATCTCTTGCAACTGGGCCCCAACGTCGGATCAATTATTTGACTTCCCCAAACATGCTTTTTAACATTATTCATAATAATACTTTGAAAAAACACGTATAATAGTTTTAAAACACATCTCCTTCAAGACAAATGACGATTCAGGTCTGGGTCGTCGATTTGAAGTCGTCGGTGTAGCTGAATCGTGTGGATAGTCGGGCACTTCTCCTTTTCTCTCCTCTCTTTTTCTCAGTCAGTGGAGTGGAAGGGAAGGGTAAAAGTAAGAATTTTTTTTGTTTTTAAAGTTTAATGACCTTTTGGATTTTTTTACTTTTTTTTTACGGGTCAATCACTATTTTAAAAAAGTGACATTGGGAGATAGGCATTTTCGACTATTTCCTCCACGTTCACACCTTGAGAAGGGTTTTGCATTCTGTAAATTCTATCAATTATTAAAAATGGTGAATTCGCAGCAAGCATCGGGTCGGCCATGGGTTCTGGAAATCGTACCTCTGGCGGTCGTTATTCTCATTGTTGCCCACGTCCTTGCTTTGGTTAAAACCCACCTCAACAAATCTGTTGTTATTCAGCAAAATGATTCATAAATTGAAGTTTCTTTCTACGTGTTTGTTTGTGTGTGTGCAGGTTTACTGGATTTACAAGCTAGCAACTGAGAAGCAGCCCCCGAGAAGGAAAACGCACTAACCTAGTTCATCAGTTTTTAGTAATAAAAGGTAAAAGTAAAACCCTAGATCGGCTCTTTTTTACCGTTTGATTTCTACCATTTGATAAATAGTTTGAAACTTTAACCATATAGTATGTTGCCTGCCTAACCATTTAAATTTTTTAACTGTTGATTGGTTGCCTTTTACTTGATTCTTGTTTGTTTGTGCTTTAGGATTGGCTTGAAAGACCTAATTTTGTTAATTCTTTTAACTATTACTTTGTTTTTACGTGGGGAAAATAAATAAATCAATTGCAAAATGGTATCAAGAATGTTGTATCATTAATGTTGGCATAAGTTTTAGTATGCGGTATTTTTTTCTTGGTTATGTGTTTTTAAATTCACAATGGAACTTGGAATTTCCTTGGATTGATTATCAACACAACACTAGTAGTGCCCAATTCAATTAAGACTCTGTGGCCCCACCTTAAATTTAATGATGAGTTTCTTCCAACTGACGTGAATCCTGCCTAAGGTCTCTGTCAATTGCATCCCCAAAACAATGTTGGAGCTGCCGGGCTTGAGTGGAAGAAATCATCAATAACCTCAACGTTTTAAATTGACAACACAACCCCCTTACATATCCCTTTGCATCTAACAGTCCAACCCTTGCCCATTAGGACTCCATACCCTACCGTGCTAGGATGAGGAAGACCCAGTTGCTACATCAATTTTACCAAAATGGAGTTATGAGTGGTTCTACAATCAATTAAAATCATCACCTTCTTGTGCAAAATCTTCCCTTTGACTTTCATAGTCTTTAGGGCAGAGAACCCCACTAGGGAATTAAAGGATAGTTCCAGAGAGGCCCCCACAATTTTCGTTTCCTTCCCATCAATTGCCTCTTCATCATCATCGACCCAATTTTGTTAAGAGTCTTCATTGATAGCCAAGACGTGAATCTCCTTCTGATTACATATGTGCCCAGTCGAGTATTTCTCATCACATCTTTAGCAGAGGCCCTTTCTTGCTTTGCTTTATTCAGAGCTCTGCATCAGCGAGACTCTTGAAGGTTCATGGAAGTTTTGGGTGACGATGCCTTGTTGGAATTGGGGATTTGGGTTTTGGGAGCCAATATCGCTGATTGGAAGGTGGAGAAATGGAGATTGGTGGGTTTGGGTTCAAGTTGTATGGTGGGTGAGGGTTTTGGCTGTATGGAGTGGAGGGTGGCCTTCCACGAATGAGGCACAACCCATTTTGGGCTTGCATGATAGGAAATTTCGATCTTTGACCCCTTGGGCGGTCACCATAATTCAGATCAATCCTTTGGTCCTTAGAATCCTGACTTCGGCCTAAATTTCAGGCCTCAATCTATTGATGAAATCACTCTCCAACAACTCCGGCAATTCTTGCAGCAGTGAAGCTAGCACTTGAAATGACTGCCTGTATTCCTTTATTGTGCCTTCCTGCTTCAAGGCTAGAAACTTCTCGCACAGGACCCTTGTTGTGATGGCCAGAATTGCTCTGGCAACGGTGTCTTCAACTCCAACCAACTTCTCATGGTCTGACAACTTTCCTTCCATTGAAACCATGCTAAGGCCTCTCCGTCAAAACATATAGCTGCTGCCTCAAGCTTTTTCTCATCCGACATTGAGTTCACAACAAAGAAACGATCAGCTCTAAATAGTCAACGATTGGGATTCTCACCTTCAAACACCGGCATCTCCAACTTCATCAGCCTGTGCTCAAATCTCCATGGATATCCTTGACTGCCTCCAGTGCTACCAATGGAAACTTCAAAATTCGATGATTGTGTTGTTGGTTCAACTCTGGTTCCTACTGCTTCCTGCGCCGATTGGATTCTGCAGGCTCCCTTCCCCTAATTTCTGTGACATCAATTCCATCTTCTCCTTTATTGAGAGCCTTTCCAATGATATCCCTGACTATGGTCTCAATACACGTGAATTTAACAGAATCCTCCCCCTCCCCCTCCCCCTCCCCCACCCCCACCACCACCACCACCACCACCTAAACTAACTAATTATTCTGTCTTAAACTAACTAATGATTCTGGTGACAATTTTCCCCTCCATCCACGTCCACAGCAGCTAAGTCCCAACCACTGCTTGCTTCTTGCCCCTGCAAACATAGGTCAAACAGATGGGGGATCTATAAGAGTCCCATACCTTCAAAGTCGGGAAACAAGGGCGGGCCACTAAGATTGCCTTGTTACATTCTGATTGAGGGATTTTGTGAACACTACCAAAACCACATATAGTGCAGTGTATCCTTGTTGCATTTCTAAATTATGTAATGCTAAAGTTTTGAACTGCAGGTTAATTGGAATCGATAATTAATATCACGCTCAAATAATTTTATGCAAATTATATCAGTTATTATAAATTTTACTCTAGTTAATTATCTTTTTCTACTTATGCTTATCTTGTTGGTGATGCAAATGATTCCAGTTATCAAAAAGAGTTGGACATAGGACAGTTCTTCCTTTTTTGAGAACCATCATTCAAATAGATGGGTAAATTAGAATGATATATATATAGAAAGTGCGACCTGATTTGATCCTAAGAACTATTTTTCTTTTTTCAATTTCCCTTCATTTTGAATTAAGTACCGAAATGTTTCTTTGGAGAGTAAGAATTGTAATGGAGCCTGACTACCGTTCATATCCGAACAATGGGTGGTTTTATCCTTTTACATACCCTTCTAACAATAAAATGTTTTGACTATTTTGTGAACACGGTTATTGAACCTAAACAACAATCAGTAACATACTCGAACTTATGTTTCTCTGTTTCTTTCTCAGGGGATTGTTTCTGAAATTATTTCATCTTATGGAGAGGTTTCATACAAGGCCTTGCTGAAGCAGGATACATGTTCTTAGTAGTTAGCCTATGCACGTCTTTGTTGCTGTGCCTACCATTGGAGCTCCATTACTGCTGCTGTGTGAGTACATGTAGTTTTTGTTGATAAATGTCAATCATGTCTCTTCTTTTAATTTTCTTGTGGTCATACTGATTATAACAGTGCCGTGCTTGCTCTCCATGTGTAATTCAACTTGAAACCATTCTTTTTTGGAAAGATCTGGAATATAACGAATATATGCACAAAATCAAATAAACCAAGTTGAATTCTACATATCTTCGTTACCATTAGATAATAGGATCCTTATCAAGACAACTTTGTACAAAATGAAGAATCCCACCCTTCTTTCTTGGAAAATATCAAATAGGACAATTATGTGATAGGTAGGTACATAATTTCGGTTTTTGAGCGTGCGTCTCCTCTTCAAGGGAAAACAAAAAAAAAATGATCTATCAAAAAAATGTTTATCACTAATCTTGTGCCCTTGTTTGATTTAGATGAAAATTAGATTTTTAGTAAATTTTAATAGAAGTTAAATGAAGCGTAGTTGAAAAGTTGTGAAATTTAAGAGACGTGTTGTTAATATTAGTCCATTTTTGATGGGCAACATTTTCCATGGAAGTTGGAAAATGTTTTTTATTTTCCAAGTTTTGTATCGTTTCACAGCAAAAATTTTTACCTACTCCACTCACACGCCTACTTTCCAGCTTTTGGAGGAATTTTTTTTGTTTGGCTGGTTTTGATTTTTCAGGTTTTTTTTTTTGGCAATTGAAAAAAATTCTAGACACAATGTTAAAAAAAATTATCACTTTTATTGACAATTTTCATGTAAAACAAAGTCAAACGAAAGGTATTAGGTATGGTATTTTTTTAATCTTTTTTATTTTTATTATTTGGCAATTGGAACAAATGTTATATCCAATGGTAAAAAATATATATCACTTTAAAGGACAAATTTCATGAAAAACAAAACCAAACATGCATCAAATTTTCAACATTTTTCAGGTGGAAAATTATATCAATCAAACACAATAAATTATAATTCACAGTAAAATATTTTCTTTCCATTCAAATTTAACCATTGCAATCAAATGGATCCATAGTTGTTAATCTAGATTTAGATGTTAATTCAATTTTTCTGCTGAACAAAACAAGAGCTATATTTTCATAAAATTCCAAAAAAGTTGACATTCAAGTTACGAGTAAACTTTGATGGGATGATTCACGTTCTTCCAATTTCGAGAGTCGCGTCACTTTGTATTTGATAAATGTAAATTAATTACTTCAAATCGTCCATTTTTGAAAGAATCATTTTTTAAGTAATTACTTTTTTCACAAACACTTGGGATATATTTTAGAAAATTGTTGTTGAATATGTTTAGATAATTTCTTGAAAATATTTTATTTAACTACAAGAAGTTTTAGAGTAGACACGCTTAAAATAGTTTTCTCATGGGCGACACATCGTCCCCATGTTTCTTGGCCTGGCTTTGAGCCTGGCCCAGAAGCATGTTTCAATTCTTTAGTGCCGAAAGCCAAATTAGCGGTCAAAGTTCAATAAAGGGAAAATTGCAGTGTTTGTCCCAACCTATAGGCATCGTCAACGTATTTTTATTGGCTTCGTAATCTACCACAAACCTTGAGTTTTGTAGCACGGTTAGTCCCAACCTGTAGTCCAAGCTCACAACTTTAGTCATAAAATTTATTAAAGTGGCAGCAAGACATGCGAGGCACTATAATTAATATAAAATAGAATTATAAAATAGGAAATAAAAAAAGCGATAGAAAAGAAAGTAGTCATCTCTACAAAACATTCCAAACACTCAACTTGTTCCTTCTACTCTACTCTTAACTTCTCCGAATAATGCTATTTATTATTCTGGTTTAAAGTGATATGTCCATTGACTGATTGTCCAATCGAGTTATAATGCATTGGACAATAAGTGAAATGATCCATTAAATGGTGGATGGTTAGTTTAGAACAGTAGATTAACTGAAAATCGAGATTATTTTTTATAGTAGTTGTGATACCACTAGTATTTGGTTTTAGGAGTGGTTGCGATGGTGGGTAACAAGTGGTGGTAGGATTTGGTGTATTCGTGGTGGTTCGAGATACTAGCTTGGATTATGGAAATGATGATTCTTTTTTTTGGCATGTTTCTTTTTCATTTTATTAATTTTCACCATAAATAAGGGTTCAGTAAGTCTTTAGTTAAAAGAATGATTTTTTTAACAGCCAAATGAACAAATTTTCCCTAGTGACCAATGCAACACCAAAACAGATAGGTTGCCGCTGGGAAAATATATTACAGACCAAGTTGCATGAATCCAATAGTTTGTGGACCAAAACAGCAATTTTACTATACGATAATGGCTCTAAACTATTTTTCCAGAATCCCAAGGGCACATGGGTATCCACCTCACCACCCACCTCGGAGCTGCGTTCCTCCCGAATCCCGGCGGAGATACCTATTTCAGTGTAGAGAGAGAAACAAAAGTCACAGTCTTTTGAACCAGGGAAACACCCAGAAAACCAATAATGTGCCCGATAAAACACAAACAAAAGCACCACCACCGTAGCACCGCCACCGTGGAAGACTGGAGAGAAGAATCCATAAACGGGGGATCCTTAAAACACGTTGACCTCCAGAATGGATCCAATGGATGGGCCTCGCCACCAGGTGAAGTATTCTCTCTCCGGGGACCCAATTACTTTGTCAAGAAATCCAAAGTGCCGGCCGGTGATTGGATGCTGAACCCTGCCGGAGTTGACTGGCTACGATCCAATTCCAAGCTCGATCACGTTCTTTCCAGGCCCGATAACCGTGTCATGGCTTCTTTGAGAAGCTCGAAAACACTGGAAAAATGGTCCAAAACCTTCATTCTCGCGGTAAATCTACAGGTTCCGGGCCGGGATCATCACAGTGCGGTATTTTACTTTTCTAGTAAAGTGGATGAGCCCATCGATCCAAATTCACTACTTTATCGCTTCATTCATGGGTCTGATGCATTTAGGGATAGTAGATTCAAGATAGTGAATAAAATAGTGAAGGGACCTTGGCTTGTGAAAACTGCTGTGGGGAATTATACCGCATGCTTATTGGGTAAAGCTTTAAAATGTCATTACCATAGGGGACCAAATTATTTGGAAATAGATGTTGATATTGGTAGCTCAGCTATTGCCACGGCAATTTTGCGCCTCGCTTTGGGATGCGTCACCGCGGTGA
Organism: Fraxinus baroniana; assembly: GCA_903798355.1. NCBI lineage: Eukaryota > Viridiplantae > Streptophyta > Magnoliopsida > Lamiales > Oleaceae > Fraxinus > Fraxinus baroniana. The sequence continues at coordinate 6,678 of CAIGRO010314392.1, read as the reverse complement.
CGGTGGACATGGGTTTTCTGGTGGAGTCTCAATCGGAGGAGGAGTTACCCGAGAGATTGTTCGGTGCGGTACGGATTTGTCAAATAGAGATGAGTTCTGCAGCCTTTGTGGATAGTGCCACGCCTTCGCGTAAAGTCTTGCCCATGAATAGTGGAGGAAGTGAAAATGAAGATGATTAGAGGGCTTGTTATTAGTCTAATTAGGTAACTTTCTGAATTTTCATATTGAAAATGGGAAAAAATGATTAGTGAAATTGAAATCCGTTTTCTATGGAGAGTAATGGATGTAGATAATAACTGTTAGGTGACACTTTCGAATAATTTTTCTCAACTTTGAAAATAAATTCTTTACTCTCTCTACAGTTTAGAGTTCTAATTGCTGCTTAATTTTCTGGTTGCCTTGTGATAAACTGGCAGCGTTGTTCTGGATACGGAATATAATTGCAAACTCTAATTTTGTTTTCAACTGCTGGTTCATTCTTTGATGCCCTGATATGGTGCTTAAGTTATATGGTGTTATTAAATATGTGTCATGGCCTATTTTGTCTTGCTTGGTGTGATGCAACATGCTTTGGTAATAGAAAATGACAATTTGCTGTATTATTTTCAGCCTTTCTTGGTTAAATGTGTTAGAATTTGGGTGATCTTTAATGATTCTATCGTGCAATTAAATTTGCTCTGGTTAATCTTATGTACCTATTTGTGGACGAAACCATAGTCCCTTGTTAGTATCCTCACATTCCTCTGATAACTATTAGGAAGAAAATCGTTTGGTTGCCTGTGAGTAGTGAAAATATGCAATTGGATTGTTGAAAAATTGTTTGCACAATTCGCCAATTTACTGAATTGCAAGTTTCACTTGCTTGAAGATGGTGAATCATTCTTTAGGAGTGATCTGAATAGCGAGTTTTTGCAAATAACACGAGAGTTTACTTTGTAAATTACCCTAGTTTAAGTTAATCGTAATTGATCCTAGCTTGCCTCTTATTGCCAATTCAAGGAAGTAAGAAAGATGGTAATCAATATTCTTATTTTTGATCTTGTCAATGCATGTCGGATTATTATTCTTTAGTTTTGAATGTATTTCTTTTTGTTTATTTGCCGTTTGGTTAAGATTGGGATACAGCATTTGATTGTGATGCGTTTTTGTCCACTGCTGTAAGGGATGTTTTAGTTACAACCAGATAAGGATTTTTATATTCACAAACCTAAAGGCAAGTCATGGCCAAAATGTACTTTAATATACTGTCTTGGAATCAAATTTTGAGTTACAGAAATGAATATGCATTCCTTACGAGTCTACTATATCTTGTAAAATGAATTTTCCTGGTTTATTTAACTTGCGGCTACTTGTGAGCAATCATATGGTCGATAAAATGTCATTTGTGATGTGATTGACTACTCATGTTGAGGTACAAGCTGATCACACTGTTCGAAAGAGTCTTCGTGTGGATTCATGTAAATGGAAATCCAATCGATGTTGATGCTATAGTGGTGGTTGTTGATGATGGAAATGTCAAGTCTTTGGTGGAAACTTGATGCTTGCATTAGTGGAAAGGGTACTTTAATTTGTAAATTTTCGTTGACAAAAATGCAGGCTTAGGTCAGTCTGATTATGATAGACTCCAAAGGCGACTTTCATTGCCCCCACATTTTCAGTAAGTCAATAGTCGCAGCCTTGTAAATCCGAGTTAGTCCGCCCTAGGTCCGTCTGGACAGTGGGTGCTTGTGGCCCCTGCCCGTGCTAGGCCCTGTATTTTTCTGCACAGGTCAGTCGGACCTGCACCAGTCGTGGTGGGTCTATAGGAGCCTGTACAGGGTCACTCCAAATCTGAGCTAAAATTCTGTGAGTTGGCCTGTGAACTGGTTCACATAGGCCAATGCAATACTATGTTTTAATAAATAAATAACGTTAATTGGATTAATATGCTAATCTACATTATTGTATTTGGAATTATCGATGTTAGGTCTAATGTTGTAATTGGCATGTTTGTGAACAAAAGAGTCTTATTTGAACACTCGTAAAAAGCCAAGGACCTAGATGCAATTTTGTATAGTTGAGTTAGGTAGCTTAGGGTTTGAGTTTGGAAACAAGGAAAAAGTGGCGTCGAAATTTCGCTAGCTTCACGCCTAGTCACCGCTTGAGCGACAGAAACAGAACTATTGTCTCCCGCTTCTCGCCCAGACATCGCTCAAGCGATAGACCTTTGGCTCGAGCGACAAGCTTCCTCGCTCGAGCGACATATTTATACGGCTAGACCTAATTTGCGATATTGAAGAGTTTTACACGGTCTATAACACCCAAACGTCCCCAAGTATAAATACAAATGTCTGGGACGAATTTTGATGGGTTGCTTCATTGTGCTTTCAGTACATAACACATCGTTTTTTGAGAAATCCAAAAGTATAATTATTTAGTGATTCATCCATATTATTTTTGATATCCGGCAACCAAGTTTTGGAAAAATATCATGGTTCGTGAATTCAAAACACCTGACTTCCTTAACACTTTGAGAAATATACTTTTTCAGTTGGACTTCAGAAGTTTCTGGAGGTTAAGAGAGGTTGGACTACAAGCGCAGGAAGAAGAGCAAGAATATGTGATTCATGGGTATCCACTTAGAAGAGATGTTTGTAGAAGATTGAGTCTGGAATTTACATCGGATCTTAGAAGTTACAGGAGGTAGATCTAGCAGGCTGGCTAGATAGTATCTACGGTAGTAAACCGTGAATCTGGAGGAACAACAGATGTTGGAGATTACAGAAATTATAACAGCGGGAACTAGCGGAATTTGCTAGGCTGTAAACGAACTGTAACTCACATTGTTTATAGTAGAGGTAATTGGCTTGGTCCCAGAGTTTTTATCTAGTTGGGTTTCTCCGTCATCAAACTTTGTGTTGTTTATTGCTTTCCAATAATTACAATTGCAATAATTCAACTTAGGAAATTGGATTGTGTGATTAATTATCTAGAAACTAATTAAAAGTGACTTGTTGCTTTAATTAGGATAATTCTGCACGTAAGGTCGAACTTAGTTAGTAAACCGCGTATTTTCAATTGATATTAGAGCTTAATTGTGATTCCTGACCTTAAATTATCTAGATGAGTAGTTCATTGTCCGTCTCGCCATACTTTGATGACACTAATTTTGTGTATTGGAAAGTTAGGATGAGAGCTTTCCTAAAATCTATGGATGAGCGAATTTGGCTCTGTGGTGAATGGTTGGAGTGCCCTGAGTACAACTGTAGAAAACGTAGTGACCCCCACTTCCATTGCTAATTGGACTAGGACAAACTTCGATGAATGTAACTGGAACAGTAAAGTCTTACATGCCTTATTTATGGTGGTATCCTTGGAAGAATTTAGGCGAGTGTCTATGTGTGAGGTTGCAAAAGAAGTTTGAGATATTCTATAGACCACACATGAGAAAACTCAGGCTGTTAAAAACTCTAAGTTGCAGATGTTGACCACTAGGTTTGAAGAGATTAGGATGAAAGAGGATGAGACATTTGATGAATTCTATGCGATCTTAAACGATATAGTAAATTCTAATTTCAACCTAAGTGAGAGAATCCCGGAGCCTGAAATTGTTAGAAAAATCCTTAAATCCTTACCTGAGCGATTTAGGGCTAAAATCATTGCTATTGAGGAAAGTAAGGATATAAATTCTATTAAGGTGGAAGAATATGTTGGATCTCTCCAAACTTATGAGCTACATTAGCTAAACCCACAAACGATTCACAAACGATAAGTCATTGGCTTTAAAAATCATGAGGAATAGTCATAAAAAATCTTCTGATTCTGATTCACCAGATAATGAGGAGTTAGCTTACCCAACTAAAAAATTTCGAAAAATATTTAGGAAGAAAAATAACCCTATAGAGAGATACAAAGATGACCTAAGTGAATCTATGAGAAAATCTAAATCCGTGAGGTGCCATAATTGTCGAGGTTTTGGCCACGTTAGGAGTGAGTGCCCAAGCAGTAGTAGAAATTTGGATAAGACTATGAATGCTACTCTCACTGATGACGAGTCTAACTCGGACAATCAGAGTGAGAATCCACTCGGGAGGAAAGTGGAAATTACATTGCTTTTACTACGAGAGTTAAGTAAGGATTTGATTAGGGGAGTGAAAGAGAACATAACTTAGATAGTGATGAGGATTCTGATGAAGAGTCTGAGAGTGAGAAAGATATCCAAGATGCTTAGGGCCTGTTTGAGCCACATTTTTTGAAAATAAGAATGAAAAATATAGCCGTTATTGGGGCCCACACAAGAGATAGAAAATTTGAATTTAAATGTTGATGTGATGGATAANAGGATTCTGATGAAGAGTCTGAGAGTGAGAAAGATATCCAAGATGTTAAGGGCCTGTTTGAGCCACATTTTTTGAAAATGAGAATGAAAAATATAGCCGTTATTGGGGCCCACACAAGAGATAGAAAATTTGAATTTAAATGTTGATGTGATGGATAACGGTCATATTTTTCATTTTAGTGAGTAAAAAATATGGCTCAAACGGGGGCTTATAATAAGATATGTGAGGAGAGTTTTAAGATTTTTATTAAAAATAAAGCCTTGAGTGCGAAGAATAAAGAACTTGAATTGGAAAATGAGAAGTTAGTAGCGCACATTAAGGAATCCACCTCGATCCTAAGAGAAGTGAAATCCATGAATGAAACTTTAGAGACTTAGGTTAAGAACCTCACCATTGAGCTTAAGAAATCCTTTAGGAAAGTCAGCGAGTTGACCACTGAGAGAGAGACCTTAGAAATTCAAGTTAAGAACTTTCTGAACGATCTAGAATATTATAAGTCTCAACTGCTTGTCTTCTCTAGTAGTTCTGAAAAGTTAGGTAATGTTTTAGGAATAGGTAAGCCGGCTGGAAATAAGGGAGGTATATGTTTTAAGAAAAACATTGCTAGTACCTAAGACCACATTTGTCCCTACCACTGACCAGCCCAAATATGTGCCTAGGCTCGATTTTAAGGATAAGGGATTTGTTAGACAGAGGCCTACTAGACAACGTAGGACCTGTCAAACTAGGAATATATGTCAGCATCCACATGACATTGCTCCTAGGTTTGTCCCGACCTGCTTTCATTGTAGTGAGTTAGGACACATACGTCCTAGATGTTATCAATTTTTGAATAGACAAAGAGTCAAGAGCCTTAATATAAATAGAAATCAGGAGTTTATTGCTCAAATTGGATTCCTTACTAATCAAGTGAGTCGTTTGACCACAATTGTCTAGGAATCGTTCTAGTACTAGGCAAGTCTGGGTGAAAGATGGTGATCTTAAAAACTTTGACATAGATCACGATGCTCTTAAAGATAAGAACACTCATATACATAGCTAATTATGTATTTTTGGTGCATACATGTGCTTAATTGTTATGTATTTTTTACTTTTGCATGCATCACATTTAAATGTTTGTTTTCTAGGTAGAAAATTCATGCATATTATTTATTATTTATTTGTGTGTTTTGGCATTTTTTTTATGCATGATGCATTCATTTTTAAAAAGAAAAACAAAAAAAAAAGGGAAAATTGAAAAATGAAAAATGAAAAAAAAAGGAGATAGAAATTTATACGGCGTGATATAGAACATTCATAAACTTGCATATTTTGATCATGTATGAACATAATTGATGAGCTGTAACATAGTTTCCATTACTTGCTTGTGTTGATATGTAGTATTTAGTATATGTGTCTTCATGTACCATATGCACTGCACACACTATGATATTGTTAGTGAAACTCTATCGTATGTGTGAGATTTGAGATGATAGTTATATATTAGTAAGGTGACTTTGAACATGAATTGACCTTATTAGACATAAGCTCAAATTTATCCCCTACTATAAAAAGTTTAATATCTTATGTTTTTCTTCGAAGCTTATTTGACTTGAGCAATCAATCATGCGTGGTTTTTCATAACCTGGTGCCTATGGTCAACTGACTTGGGTAATCAGCCTAAAGCTCGTTATATGTTTCATTAGTCTCTTAATGAAGAAAAGCCTGCACTTAAGATGTTTAAAATAATTATGAGTTTAAAATATTGAAAAATATGAAAAATTATATATGTTCAGAGTCAGATGGAGAAAAGAAGATATTTATACAAAATGAGTATTAATGTATAGGTTCTACTGTGTTTTATGGTTTGACTTTTATAAGTAGATGAATATACTTATTGACAGTGATGTTTAGCACATTCTTTCTCACAAAATTAAGGTTTGGAGTCCTACTTACTGAGGATTAGTGACACTTTACACACATGAGTCACTTATACAATTTACTCCATTCCGACTTAAATTGAGTAAGTGGGGAGGTTTATTACTTGTTAATTATGATTGTGCATGTTATCAACGGCTTTTTGGACTGTTATAAATTCATGTTTAAGATTGAATTTGAAATTGCACCCTTAATCATTTGTGACAAAAGGGGTAAAACGAATATACATAGGGGGAGCATTGAATTGAATGAAAATTTGAGATTTGTATTTTATGTTTGAAGAGTTGTTTGGGAGAGATATAGATACATTTGCCTACTACATAAAAACATTGAGAGTTTGCAGTAAGGAGAGCATGTGCATTGCATATCATGTGCATATCTGTTTGAGTTTTGATGTTTTGTGATGTTAATGTTTCGATTGACATTAATGTCACATCTCAAA
>CAIGRO010314385.1:0-15729 GCA_903798355.1 Fraxinus baroniana | reverse complement strand
GCACGGCCAAAAACTAGTATATATAAAACATTTATAAAAAACAGGGAATATGCATGGCTTATGGATTCATACGGTAACATGGGGAAATGAAACCGTATTTTAAATTTTATAATTTAAAATCCATTAAACTCAATAATCAAGGATAATAGTAATTAACCCATTAAACCATATTAACATCAAAAATACGTTTCAATTCCCAGAGTTATGTGTCTTAGGTGTAAAGTGAATATATACGTATTGAGGTGAGAAGTTTCTTTTCCTTTACCCACGCAGAAATTGTTGTTTCACACGTTTACTCATGCTCATACTTTTGAAAAGGAGTATCATTTTATTTTACAAGCTGTATTTTAAAATTTCTTTGGTGTCGATTGAGGTAACAATATATAGTGCAAAGTGGTAAATTCTTATTTCTTGATGTTTATATAAATTTTGGCATAAAATACTATAAGACATTCGAGTCGATTTCTATATTAAATCCTTTGAGACTGACCGTTTGGTCAAATATGTAAATNCTTTGAGATTGACCGTTTGGTCAAATATGTAAATCATACGGGATATAAGAATTCTTAAAAAATTCCTTGAGCTATTGGATATCGCAACCAATTTACTCTAAATTTAAGAATGCCGGTATGCTACGTCATTTTATATTTATATCATGTTAAATAAGAATATGCACGTATTTTTATTGAGTATTTTCAAAATACTCACTCTTATAATAACTTTTCATATTAGAACGGGTAGTGTGAACGCGTCGAAGATTGACCGAGTGATGTTTATGGGATCGCGAAGTAAAATTTCTAGAAATAATAGTTTCAACATTTTATTTGAAAAACATCTTTATGTTAAGATTTGTGCACATTATCTTATTATTTTTTTAGAGTTCGAGCATTTGGCATTTTATGTTAAATTTTAAATTTATGGCTTGAAATTATAGTATGTAAATTGTTGGTTTAACATTATCGATTTATCGATCAAATCACAAGATTTGAATAAAAGTGAATTTCCGCTTAAATTAGATAAAGAAGATTTTTTTGATAACACTTCAAGTCTATTTTTTTTATTAAAAATAGAATAATAAGATAAAAAAAAAATAGATTTTGAGGTGTTACAGATTGATATCAAAGCCAAGGAAATGACATTCTTTTCTTTTAAAGATTATCATTAATTTATTTTCGATCCTTAATTATAATTTCATGGATTAAGGTCTAAAATTAGAATATTTTTGATGACCGACCTCCGAGGTCTAGGGATGGCGACGGGACCCCGTCCCATCGGGTATTTTTGTTACCTTGTCCCATCCCTATATCCGGTTAAAGTGGGACGGGGTGGGGAGGCGGGATGGGGCAAGTCTCTTGCCCCATTTATCACCCCATTTATTTTTTTTCTTTTTCTTTTTTATTTATTTTATTTTTTGCTTTTATTTTTTTATACCTTCAGTTAGTAAATATTATTATTTTTTTACTAATTTGTTAAAAACAACTTATATTTTCTTTAAAAATGATGATAAATTTATTATTTTTCTTCGATAAAAATTTAAATTTGAAATTAACTTTAAACGGGATGAGGACTATATTTCCTACAGCCGCCCCGTACCCACTTCGGGGTAATGACCATCGTCCAGTCCTCGCCCTGTTTACCGGATTAGGGGGGCTCCATGGGTATCGGGTTGAACGAATTTTTTTGCCATCCCTACCGAGGTCAACAAAGTACTGATCAATGTGTACAATAAGCCCGTGCTAATGTGAGTTCGGAAATACAAGGTCAGCTCGATTAGTTAATCGAGACTCAAAGGAGCATAAAGATAATAGATCCCTTACACATTGTATAAATTGTCTACAAAATCATGACACTTGATAGATCTTACGTCAGCGCCCACTATTCACACCAATGAAATAACTTGGCTTCCTTCCCTAAGTAATTTATTAATTACTGGGGACCACATATGAAATTAATTCATAATGACCTGACAGGTCGAGTACTTTAACCAATCCGAACGTGCCAATGAATGCACTTTCTCAAATCAACTCTGTAACTGACAAGATGGGCAAATGACAAATGCTTGCAGGATTTTCCTTATAAAAAGAGAATAAGAGCAGGTAAAGATATGAATAAGGAGAGATACAAGAACACTTGATTTCACATTACAAATCCCTACAAAACTTTGTCATATTTCAAATATCTCTTTAGAAAAGATGATGAAATCGTTGTATCAAAAGTGTTATGATCTTTCATTATCAATCGAGTCTCTATTGTCACATTAAGTTGGCTTGAATTTTTCTCTATATAATTTTCAACGTCAACAGTTTGACGCTAGAAGGAGGGCCTTCGACTTAAAAAACAACACTATCTCTCTATAGAACCTACAAAGGAATATCACCATGAATGATTCAACAATGTCTGGAAAATCCAACACCCGTCCTGAACAAAGGAGCCACCCCCAAATGCTGGGAGAAGATGAAGTCAAAACGATGCTGCTGATCCTCAAATGATCACAATGAGGGAATCTATTGATAAACTAACAAATGTTGTCACCAGGTTAGAACAAAACCAGGTTCACGCTCCGCCACAAGATACTAAGGTAGAATCTCTCCAACGGGAAAGAATCAAACAACCTCGAACCAGAAGGACTCTTCAGTTTTCAGGAGGTGAATCTTTCAAAAGCCAAACTGAAGAGATCAGAAGTTTTCCTACAACTGCAAGGCCAACTGGAAGGAGAACTAACAGCGTATTTGATAGATTGGGTTCCCAACATTCTCTGACAGGTGCAAGTAGACATGAGGAACCCCATATCAAACACTCAGCAGAACGGCCAGAACCTGAAATGAGTGTATTGAAGAAACACATCGCCGATTTGGAAGCTAAGGACAAAGAAAGTACGAAGGAATATCTCACAAAGCGTCATTCTCCCTTTACTGAGGACATCCTTGTTGAACCCCTACCTGAAAAGTTAAAAATACCACACCAGGTACGATGGGAAGGGGATCCTGTTAGCCACTTGGACAAATATACTTCCTGGATGGAGCTTCAAGGAGCAGGAGATGTCATAATATATCGTGCTTTCCCGCTTACCTTGGGAGATAAGACCTAAAGATGGTTTAGAAGACTATATCAAAGATCCATAAAAAGTCTAAATGACCTCGCTACTCAATTTTTTGCCCAGTTTATGGGTTCGAAAGCAAGAACCACTCTCAAAAAGAGGTTGGTAAGCATTAAATAAGGAAAAATTGAATCACTTAAGAGTTACCTTAGGAGATTCAACAACCATCAATGGAGGTTGAGAAGATTTCTGATGATACCACGCTTATGGTAGTCATTTCTGGATTAAGGCCAAAAATAAGGTTTTGGTGGTCCGTTCACAAGGACGGATCTCGAACGTACCATGTGTTTTTAAGTCGAGCTGAGAAATATATCAATGCTGAGGAAGCTACATCGAATCAGAAAGAACTCAAACCAAATCCACAGTTTTTACAACAAATGAAAGGAAAATAGGCGGATAAGGATTTTAGTCGTGAAAGAAGAAATGACAGATTGGACCAAAGCTATTCAAAACCATACCCTTCATGAATACCATCCGCTAATTACCACATTGGAAGAAGTTTTCTTACAAGCAAAGGAAAAAGAAACATTTCGTAGACCTCCACCTTAGAAAAAGAATTTCCAAGGAAAAATCAAGGGAGGTACTATCGATATCATAGAATGATATGATATAATATTGATAATTGCATAAATCTGAAAGAAGAAGTGAAGTCTTTGATTTGCTGAGGTCTCCTGCAAGAGCTCGTAGCTAAACCCAGACAAACAAATCAAACTGACAATCGACAGCCTAACTAGTCAGGAATAACTCAACAAGCTCAGCCCAGTTCACAAGCTCGGGATCCTCTCCTTTGAGCTGAGATCAGAACTTTAATAGGTGGTAATCAATACCTTGAAGGATCTAGAAAGGCCAGGGAGGAAGCGCGCAAGGCCCGTATATGGCACAATCACACTGTAGTGTTACCAGAACTCGAGGTCAACACAGCTCCATACTCAGAATGGTTCGGATTTTCAGAAGAAGATTCCTATGGGATTCTGCACGACCAAAGTAATGCATTGGTAATAGCTATAACTGTTGTAGGGGTATGAGTACACAAACTCTAGTCGATAATGGGAGTTCGGTTAATGTGTTGTATCTTCGAACACTGGAACAATTGGGGATCCAAGAACGTTATCTTCAGCCATTCTCCAGAAGGTTACAAGGGTTCTATGGGAAGCTTATAGAGGCTCGAGGGCAAATTATTCTAAGTGTGGAGTTAGGTGAGCTCCATTGCTAAAGTAAAATTTTAGCAGATTTCATTATTGTAGATCTTCCTTCAAACTATAATATCAGATTGGGGAGGCCTATATTGCATGAGTTGCAAGCTGCCACCTCAATAAATCATTATTACATGAAGTTTTCAACTCCAAATAGACCAGGTGTCATGCGTGGAAGTTAGGCAAGGGCTTACAATATTGATTTACCCAGCCCTCGCATTCAAATCTTAAGAGGAAATGAACAAGCAGGAAAGAACAAGTCCAAAAGGCCCATTGTTGCCGACCTAACTAAGATTGGTATATCTGAGAAATATTGTCGAAGTGCTGCCGATGATCAACTTTCATTTGAGGAAAGAGACGTGGATCCATGTCCCTATCTCGGGATCATGACTATCTCAATCCACAGAGTCGGAATTGTTGTGCCCAAAGTCCTAGTTGATACATGGAGCTCCCTCAACATGCTCTATGTCCACACATTAGAATGGATGAGGATCCCATTGAGTTTTCTATAAATATATCCCATCATGATTCTAGGGCTTAATGGAGCCCTCACCAAAGTGAAAGGAAAAATCAAGATCTCCATCGAGATTGACGAAGTTCCACGCCGAGCTAAACTGAATGCAGAACTTATAGTTATGGACTCAAGTTTTCTATATGATGCCATCATGGGACAACCATTGCTATTCAACCTCAAAGCAATCGTATCAATGTATCATTATTCCTTTAAATTTCTCACACCACATGGTGTAGGACAGGGCAAGGAAAATAAATACGTTGCTGAGGTATGTCGAGTAAGGATCAATTTGGAAGTTCATACGATATGCCTGATAGAATCTGACCTCAGGTCATTAGATCCACTTGTGAGAATAAAAGAGGGAGAACCCGTTGAAGAACTGGGCAGGATAGAGGTCAGACCAGGCAATCCGTTGAAGGAACTCAAGATTGACGAGTTATAATCAACTCTCCGAGGTCACATTATCGAATTCCTTCAGAAGAATCTTGATGTTTTTACATGAGAACACTCAGACATAAAAGGGATTGATCCCAAGAGCCTTTTTCATAAGTTAGGCCTTGATCCAGTGGTGTAGCCACGACAACAATGGCGAAGACCTTTGAATCTAGAAACGTACGAGGCTTTAAATAAAGAATTGCTAAAGTTGGTCCATAATGGATTCATTCGTGAAGCAAAATATCCAAAATTGATTGTCAATCCAATAATGGTAAAGAAGATTAATGGTGATTGGAAGATGTGCATAGATTTCATTGACCTGAACAAAGTATGTCCTAAAGATAGCTCTCCGTTGCCGAGGGTAGACCAAATGGTGGATACAACAGCATGACATGAGTTACTTAGCTTTATGGATACATACTCGGAGTATAATCAAATCCCTATTATAAACCCGATCAGAAACACACCGCTTTCATAACTGACTGAGGGCTCTATTTTTACAAAATGATGGCATTCGGTCTCAAAAATGTTGGGGCCACCTACCAACGCTTGGTCAATGCCATGTTTGCTAAGCAAATTGGTAAAACCATGGAGGTATATGTTGATGATATGCTAGTAAAAAGTGTAGATACCGAGAATCACTTACTATATCTCGCTGAAATGCTTGAAATATTGAGAAAATATGGGATGAAGCTGAACCCACACAAATGCTCTTTTGGTCTAAGCTCAGGAATCCTGGGATATTTGGTCAATCAGAGGGAAAATGAAGCTAATCCAAAAAAAATTACTGGCCATCATTGAGATGCATTCCCTAACAAAGCTTAAGGAGGTATATAGCTTAACTAGGCGAGTAGTCATACTCAATCGTTTCGTATCGAAGGCAACCGATAAATGTAAACCTTTTTCAATATCTTGCGAGGAGGAAAGAAATTTGAATGGACTCCTGAGTGCATATGCTTTTGACGAGCTAAAATTACAAATAGCACGACCCTAGTGTTATCAAAACCCAAGGTAGGAGAAGTGCAAATATTATATCTTGCAGGTGTTGGCTAGGGAGGAGGAATGAATACAACATCATGTTTATTATGTAAGCAAGGCCTTGTATAAAGTCGAGCCCTGTTATTCCCCCTTATAAAAATTGGCTTATGCTATGGTGATAGTGGCAAGGAAGTTGAGGCCTTATTTTTTAGAACATCCGATCAAAATCCTAACCAACTATCCGTTAAGGCAAGTTTTACAAAAGTTAGATACTTTAGGTCGGATGGTGCCAGTTTGACGTAAGGTATAAACACCGCACTTCCCTGAAAGGGAACGCCCTCGCTGATTTATTTGCGAAGTTCAGCTTAGTTCCTATAGAAGAATTCCCTCATAACCCACCCTGGGAACTCTTCGTGGATGACTCCCCAACAGAGACTCGATCATGAGCTAGAATTGTCTTGATCAGCCCCAACAACCATTTATTTAGCGAAGCATTGTCCTTCGACTTCATGGCCTCAAATAATGAAGCTGAATATGAGGCACTCATAGTGAGCGTAAGGATGGTGAATGATATGCGGGTTGTTCACTTGATAATTTATAGCGACTCACAGTTGGTGGTTAAACAGGTCAACGAAGCATACCAAGCTAAAGAAGAAAGGATGAACAAATATTTTCAGGTTGTCAAATAAGAGTTCAAGAATTTTGAAACTGTGCTAGTTAAATAAATTCCCCGAACCCAAAATAACCATGCCGACACTTTATCTCGATTGGCAACAAGTGATGGAATAGAAGAATTACACAGCATACCAGTGGCAAGGATTTGTCATCCAGCCATCGAAGAACTAGAAATCGTCTCTATGGAATCTGATTGAAAGCCAAGCTGGATGGATGATATCAGGTCATGCTTAAAGACGGGTTCATGTCCAGAAGATCATGTTGAAGCAAGAAAACTTCGAGTAAGGTCGACGAGGTATACATTACTCGACGATGTCCTTTATAAGCGAGGATACTCTTTACCTTTATTAAGATGTTTGAATGAGGAAGAAGCGCTCTAGGCTTTGCACGAGGTCCATGAAGGAGTGTGTGGGAATCATGTTGGTGGACAATCGTTGGATCATAAAATAATACGACAATGATACTTTTGGTCTACTATGAAGAAGGATGCGCTAGAATTTGCCAGGAAACGTGACAAATGTCAGCGATTTACCCCCAACATTAAGCTTCCACCAAGTGAGTTGAACTATGTAATGGCCTCTTAGCCCTTTTCCAAATGGAATGTTGATTTAATTGGCCCCATGCCAACTGGAAAAGGGGGCAAAGTTCACAATCATAGCAGTGGGCTACTTCACTAAATGGGCAAAAGCCTAGCCCTTGGCTAAAATAATCGAGCAAAGGACTATCGACTTCATATGAAAATCGATTATATGCAGATTTAGAATATCACACTCCATCGTAACTGACAACGGGAAACAATTTGATAATATTCGCTTTACTAATTTTCTGCAAAGAATTCGGCATATGGAAGTACTTCTCTATGCCAAACCACCCTCAAGCTAAGGCCAAGTTGAAGCAATCAATAAGATCATCAAGCATACGGCAAAAGCCAAACTCGATGCTCTTAAGAGATGATAGGCTAAGGAACTTCCTAGTTTGTTATGGTCATATCGCACCACTTATAGAAATAGTATTGGAGAAATCCCTTTCTCCTTAATTTTTGTGGTGAAGGCGGTTATTCCCTTTGATATGGGAATTCCTTGCATTCAGACGATGATATATCAAGAAGGAGAAAATGATAAGGCATTACGGGGAGAACAAGATTTAATAGAAGAAAAAATGAGTGAGGCTAAAATCAGAAATGCAGTGTATAAACAATGCAACGTAAGGTACTATAACCAGAAGGGTAGAAAATGAGAGTTTGAGGTCGGTAACTTGGTATTGAGGAAATGATTTCTAGCTACAAGAGAACCGAACTCCGAATCTTTAGGACCGAACTGGGAAGATCCTCATAAAACAACCAAGGTATTATGCAAAGAAGCCTCTGAGCTGAAAGATATGGATGGCAGATCCCTGATGCACCCGTGTAATGCAGAATATCTTAAGAAATATTATCAGTAAAATAGCAAAGTACCTTGTATCATGCACCAATCGTTATAATAAAACACGTGTTTTGACAAATAAAAATTTTGCGGTAGCATAAACTCAAGCCCTGCTTATCAGCAAGCCGAACTAAGGTTGTATGTGCTGCAACACATAGTACTATTTCCTACAAGGAAATTACTCAAGCCCTGCTTATCAGTATACCGAGCTAAGGTTGCATGTGCTGCAATACTTAGTAAGATTTTCTACAAGAAAAATACTCAAGCTCTGCGTATCAGCAAGCCGAGCTAAGGTTGCATGTACTGCAACACTTAGTAAGATTTTCTACAAGAAAATTACTCAAGCCCTGCTTATCAGTAGGCCAAGCTAAGGTTGCATGTACTGCAACACTTAGTAAGATTTCTTATAAGGAAATTACTCAAGCCATGCTTATACGTAGGTCGAGTTAATGTTGCATGTGCTGCAACACTTAGTAAGATTTCCTATAAGGAAATTACTCAAGCCCTACTTATTAGTAGGTCGAGTTAATGTTACATGTGCTGCAACACTTAGTAAGATTTCCTACAAGGAAAATACTCAAGCCCGGCTTATTAGCAGGCCGAGCTAAGGTTGCATGTACTACAACACTTAGTGTGATTTCCCAATAAAGAAAAATATTTAAAACCTTGCTTTTTAGCAAGATGTAATTCAAATTACACATGTTGTTTAGCTTAAATGAATGTGATAAATTTTATCACAAGAATTGCAGAGATAATAATATTTTTCACACAAGACAAAAAGTAAGATTAATAAACAAACGTTCATTAATAAGATCGGAATCAGAAATTACAAAAGAAGTTTTTAACTTAACAAAAATTGAGTACAACAGACATAAAACTAGGAGATTGGGAGATCTTACACAGGCACAAATTCATGAGCAAAATCCTCATCAGCCGAGGTGATCCAAACCCTTGCTGCCTTTTACACTTGCTTGAGCTCTTTTTGCTGCTCCTTATAGGCCTCCACCAAGAATGTAGTATCAAAGTTGTGCCTTTCTTTGTTTATATGCTTGATAATTTCGCCCTAAGCTACAATATAGGCATCTTGAGCTAGGGCGTCAAACTCATGAAAGGCCCTCCAATTCTCTATGGCCTTGGAAACCTTGAGCACTGCCTCTACTACCTTCATAGCATCTTTCTCAGCTTTCTTCATTACTTAATCTGTCAGAGCTCTCTTCATCAGCCCCCTTCTTTTCATTTTCAGCTCGAGCAGTGGCTTTCTCTCCCCAAAGCTGCAAAGCTTTTTTTTCATCCATCAGCTTAAGCTCGGTGGTTAGCCTAGCATTCAGCTCCTTCCCCATTTTGTTTAGGCAGTCTTCATAATTTTTCTCTTTTTCTGCAAAGGTCACCTTTTCTGCCTCCATTTGGTTAAATAAGGCTGAGGCCCTATCTCTTACCTCAAGCATCATACCCAGCTCAGCTTTTACCTAACAAACAAGAAAAGGACTTAAGTTATAAAACACCATTCTTAAAATGAATTAACTTGAAAAATTACCTTCTCTACCATTTACATCATATACAAAATGGACCTATGGTTATGGAGCTGGGCTTAGATAATATCTTTGCCAACAGTCATCTCAACCAAGTACTACTACTCCCTTTCATTCCAACTCCTAGTAAGGAGAGTTGCTAATTCTCTCAAAGGAGAAGAGAGTGTTGCAGTAGACTCCCTAGCAGGAGAGAGAGCTCGAAAGAAGTCGAGGTAAATTCAGGTCGGCGGCCTACCAAGTTATTAGTATTTGGTCTTTGTAGATCAGGGTATCTATCGTGCAACCTTGAGAAGCTAGCTACCGTAGTCAGAGGTATGGCAGTAGGTACTGAAGGTGACCCCTAGGGGACAGTGGAGAAGTAGACTTCCTAGGAGAAGGTAATGCCGGAGTAGACTGCCAGCGGTTCCTCATATCGGCGTCTCTTCAGAGGTTGCTCAGGCTTAACCTCGATCTCCTCATTTTCAATCGCAAACTTGGCAGGAAGGTCTTTCTTCTTTCCTTTGGCAGCTACCTTCCCTGCCTTGTATCCCAACATACTTGGATCTCAGCTTGAAATTAATTTTAATATTAGATCAGTCTTATGTTAAAGATAAATATCAAAAAAGACAACATAAAGCATACTTACGAGAAGTGGTAGGGGCCAAAATTGTAATTGAGATCGAAGCAGGCAGCAGAGACTAGAACATGCCTACTTGGAATAAATTTTTGTTTGAGATCACAAATTTACAGGACCTTTGCCTTGTTGGGAAAGCACGAATGATGTTGGCCTGTCTCTGGACGGTCGAGCTCAGTGAAGATGCCTTGTAATCTGCAAGAGAAAAATATAGTAACTAAAAGAATGATCACGATATAAAACCAAAATAAGAATCAAAGGCAATCTTTTACTTACATAAAGGGAAGGGACTACACTCTCTTTATTCACCTCGGCATGATGGAAATGACACTCCCCCAGTACATAGAAGAACTCCTCTTTCTACCTTTTTATTAAGGAGGGGATATCTAATATTAAGGGGCCTCATGTCCTAAGCCTAACACTAGTATACCACCAGCTTGAATTTTTTTCATCCTCTTTAAAGGAAAAGAGGAATTAAATTGGGATTCACTAAGATCGGGGTGGCCTAATTTGTTCCACGAAATTAAGGTCGCCACTAAGGTCTTCCATCAGTTAGGGCAGACTTGAGTAAGAGTTATTCCCAATGAAGACAAGAATTGGTGAATGATTCTAAGGAAAGGGAGTCTTAAGCCGACTTAAAGGATTGCTGAATTTAGAGCTACACATCCTATTGGAGGAGTGTTAGCTCGGTCAGAAGAAGACGATATTACTAGCTCTACTAAACTGGGAATACTATATTCAGCTCTCCAACTAGCTAACATATCCCTAGTAACTATTGACCTATAGGAATTTGTCCCCCATTCTTGGCTATTTTCCTCAATCCCCCATTGGGAACTCGTTTTCCCCTTCCCACGATTTTGGTCCATATTTCTATGCATGGTTGGTTGTTTTGGCTAGACCGAACTGATAGGAATGGGTGTTAAAACTTCTTGACAGTCCGAACTGGCAAAGAATGGGCTGAATGGTGGGGTGAACGAAGAAGGTACGAAACCTTTCCATTAATTACCTAAGACTGTACCCGTGATTCGTCCGAACTCATA
This sequence comes from Fraxinus baroniana, assembly GCA_903798355.1. Lineage (NCBI taxonomy): Eukaryota > Viridiplantae > Streptophyta > Magnoliopsida > Lamiales > Oleaceae > Fraxinus > Fraxinus baroniana. Next base: position 4,234 of record CAIGRO010314385.1, on the reverse strand, counting down.
TAAAAATTGAGAATAACACAAAAATATGGGAAAAATGAAAGATATTCTTGTTAAAAGAAAATACCCAAATGTGGCCGACCTCACTCAAAAGGTGATAGGGATGAGAAGAAAATTTTCGAAGAAGCAAAAGTTTGAAAGATAAGATGGTAAAAGTGAGGAAAAGGAAGAGTGAAACTCATTTAAAAGAAAGGAATATTAAAAGGTACAATTTGGACGAGTAAGATGAAAAAATGGAGGAAAAATCAATGGCTTGATTTTACTGCTTCAAAAGTCAAAACGGTGTCATTTTGTTGAAACTTCCAAATGAAGAAATCATTATGCTTGACAGCTCATTACCCGTTCATAGTGTGACACTTGTCTACATCATTAATTATTGTTACAATTCAAAATAGAAATATATATCCAGTATTGTTAAGGTCAGCCCGTCACCAGGTAAAGTGCTGACCTGGTGGGTATCTGTTGATGACCGACCTCTGAGGTCGACAAAGTACAGATCAATATGTATAGTAAGCTTGTGCTAATGTGAGTTCGGGAATGCAAGGTCAGCTCGATTATGTAGTTAATCGAGGTTCAAGGGAGCATAATGATTATAGATCTCTTATACATGTACAAACTATCTACAAAATCATGACACTTGGCAGATCTTATGTCGTGCCAACTATTTACACCAATGAAATATCTTAGCTTCCTTCCCTAAGTAATTCATTAATTATTGGGGACCACATATGAGATTAATTTATAATGACCTGACGGCCGAGTTCTTTAGCCAATCCAAACGTGCCAATGAATGTACTTTCTCAACTCGGTACTGTAACTGACAAGATGGGAAAATGACAGATGCATGCAAGATATTCCTTATAAAAAGAGAAGAAAAGCAGGGGCAAAGACATGAATAATGAGAGATACAAGAACACTTGATTTCACATTACAAATCCGTACAAAACTTTGTCATATTTCAAATATCTCCTTAGAAAATAGGATGAAATCGTTGTATCAAAAGTGTTATGATCTTTCAATATCAATCGAGTCTCTATTGTCACATTAAGTTGGCTATAATTTTTGTCTATATAGTTTTCAACGTCAACAAATATAATTAAAATTTTCGCTGCTGACTGTTTTTGCCGATGAAAAATTCAATCGTAAATTGAATTAATGGCTCTTTTGATTTCCTGTTTACACTAATAATGATTGGTGAAAAAATAATATACATGGTCACTTTGCATCGTCAGTAAGCAAACTTTACCTAATTTATTATTTTTTTCATTGATGTTGACTCACCTGACTGTCGACACGTATTCTAATCAAGATTGTTAATATCTGAAATTGGGTCTTCCGTTGAAATGTGATATATTCTTTGGAAGGATACAAGTTATTTTGAGCTCATTTGATAACTCGGTTCATCCTTCAATCAAGTCCAATTAGTATATCTATCATTATCATATAAATCTAAAAGTTAAAGAAATTTTAAGTTTCGACAGTATTCTGCTTAAATCTTCATTTCTGAACACTGACTTATCTTATTCCTTGACATTGATTATTTATGTAACCGCTTTTCAATCATTTTGTCTAGCTGGGTTTGCCAATTCAAATCCTATAACCAATTAACTGGGTTTTGAATCATGATAGGAGTTTTACTTTTTATTGCAAATTATATTATAATCAACATTTTGTTTATTATCATAATCTCTGATTTATTTATCATTATTTTCTGAACTAACTAAAACTTGGATATAATTATTTAGCCATTCTCCTTGGATATAATTGCTTTGCCATTCTCCTTTACCATGTCTATAACAGTTTGCAACTAAACTATTGGAATTAATTGTCGCCAAAATAAATCACCGTAATATTCAATTTTATTATTGGCTATTAGTGCACTAGTTGATATTGATTCATATTCATGTGTCACTTTTGCATTTTTTACTATCCTTGTTACAAAAATAAACAAAATATATATATAATCTTGTGTAACAAAAATAAAAAGTGTTTACCTATTATTTGTTTACGGTTATATGTTGTGATTATATTTAAATTTTAAACAAATATTTGAATGAGACCCATGGCGTTTAACACTCATCAATCAACTACCGTCGACAAACCAAGGTACAAAATAAAATATTATGTTCAATTTTATTTTTCGAGCATGATATACGAATTATTTAAGCTTGAATTCAGGAAATGCTTATGATGTTAGAATGAAATATGTTATTTATGTTATCATTTTGTTTTAATATAGAATAAGGTATGATTAATGCCTCTATATTAAAACCACAAGAGCACAATGTATTGTTTGATAGCAGTAACAAAGATATAACATAATCGGATACTTATGTAACAAACATGGTTAGAACATATCAGACCGCTAAAAAGACCACAACTTGTAGAGCAGCGTTGAACCGTATGTCCACCATTCAATTCTACGATAATTTCATGACTGGCCTGACTCATTCACTTTCGAACATGTACAAGACATCTATGAACGACGTATGCCGACTGTGAATGTAGGGATAGAGATCACACATATCGAGGCTGTGAATAACCTCATACACTCATTTTTACCATAATGGGGAGACATGTGAGTTATGGTTAGGGATGAGATGCTAGAAGGTAACCTTTCAGAGCTCCCAAACACGATTAAGTTCAGCATATATTGTCAACCCTTCTAGATAGGTGGAGTGAGAGCTTAGAATTTCAACTGGAGATAGTAAATGAGTTCGATCATAAGGTTGAGTCTAAACCAGAGCACGAGCCAGATACTCAGTTTGAATCGAACCTAGAGTAAGGTTTCGAATTGGAGTATAAGGATGACTTTGGGTTGGAGTTAGAGAATGATCATGAACATGAGCATGAGCATGAGCATGAACCACTAGTTGAGATGGACATAGAGTCTGGGCTTGAGGCATAAGACTACCCCGAAGATGAAGCTCCACGAAAGAAGATTCACAGGATTCATAGGAATTAAAAGCTTAAATTCTATTTCCTCTGTATAGGGAGATTTTTCTGTCATTTATGTTACTGGAAATTAAAATTTGTCGAGTTATTGTATATCCTGATTCCAAGGAGTATTATTAATAAGATTCGCACTTCCATTTTAACATATTAAGCTATTGTGTTGTCCAATATTTCAAAGACAAAACTTAAATTTTGTTATTTCAAAGGAAATGGAAGGACAACAAGACCAAGTAGCTATGTTCAAAGATCTGATGAGAGCGGTGCATGATCTTGGTAGCATCAAGCACAAATACCTCCTCAGAATGGATCGACAAATGCCAACAACACGAGTTCAATTATGGAGCAGTTCCATCATTTCAAACCTCCTTCTTTTGATGGCAAAGCAGACCCTTTAGCAGCCAAGGAGTGGTTAAGAGGACAAGATATTATCTAAAAACACATTGCATGCACTGATGTACAGAAGGTATCATGTGCCGAATTTTTGCTAGTTGGAGCAACAGGGCACTGGTGGGAGTCCAGAACGAAAGCAAAACAACGTGATATGACTTGAGTACAATTTAAAGAAGAAGTGATGACAAAGTACTTTCCCCAATCCATGAGGGATTGAAGAGAGGAGGCAAAGTTCCTACAACTGACATAGGGAAATATGTCACTTAAAGAGTATGAAAGAAAGTTTGAACAACTTTCTAGGTATGCTACACACCTTGTGAACATCGATTCAAAGAAGGTTAGGAGGTTCGAACTAAGGTTGCGTCTAGAGATTGGGGAAATCATGACATCTTACCATACGATTACATATAGTGAAATGCTTCAGGTGACTCAGTTAATTTTCGATCGTCAAGAAATGTATCAGATGATTGAGAAAGAAGATGATGTAAAGGTCATGTATCCAGAGCTTTTCGACTCAATAAGATAATTTCGAGGACAAAATTTGTTTAGGGGGAACTGATGTAATGCACCAAATTTTCATAAGGGCTTAAATTTAATGTTGGTCATTTAGCATGAAATAGTCCATGTCTAACCTCGTCGTCGCACTAAAGTCCAAAAGTTGAAGTCATAAAATCAACCAACTTATTTGCATAAATGATTTATTTGCTTACGTGTACTTTTTAGAACTTATCGTAAATTTGGTCTAGATCAAATATTTAAGTATTATAGTAGTTGATGAAGGATATCAAATATTATACTCATTTTGTAACTCGTATTAAATAAAATATTTTGGAATAAGAAAAAATAGTTTCGAACTATTATGTCTGAGTTATTCTAATAGAAAAAATAAGTT
>CAIGRO010314379.1:0-24875 GCA_903798355.1 Fraxinus baroniana | reverse complement strand
CACCGAAATCGGCGCGAAACACTTAGAAAAATTCGCACGTTTTAGTATTTGAATAATGATAAATTTAAAGGTCATACATGACGAATAAGGATAGAAATAAAATTTCATGTCATGGATCATGGTGGATATCAATATAGAGTTCTGCTAAATATAGGCTATTGGGGTTGCCTAAATCTAATTTGGGCCAATTTTATGATGTGAAAAAGGGAGAAATTATGCCACACACTATATTAAGGGTGTGTTTGAGCCACATTATTTTGAAATAATGTATTCTGGAATAGTAGAGTGATGGAAAATATGTGGTTGAAAAAGAAGGAAAAGTTATTGATGTGATGTAAAATATTATTTTATTGAAGAATGTGTGGTTGAAAATGAGTAGAAGAATGAGAATGAAAAAAAGAATGTAGCCCAAACAGGGGCTAACTTTTAAAATCTCAAATTTGTTGTAAATGATAAATTTATTAATGAATGATAATTGTACTCTTCCAATTCTAAAAATTATTATTATTATTATTATTATAATATTTCTAATCATTTCCTATAAATATGGAGTTTTTTTTTTTTTTTAGTGGAATGAGAGCGGTACCTCCGAAATTTTATTAATATATCCCCACTTGAAATGAAGGAATACAGTGGTTACAATTGAAATGAAGCAAAGCAATAAATAGGGAAATACTACTACCCTTACAGCAAAAGTAAAGTAAAACATTAAAAAAAGAAGTACTACTTCCCTTACAGTAAAAGTAAAGTAAAACAATAAAAAAGGAAGTACTGATTTCCTTACAAGAAGTGCAAATGTGAGCAAAATAAAAGTAAAGGTGAGACTAAATATGAAGTTTTGGTTATCAATAAAATACGCACAAGTCTATTGACTTGTCTAATTTTCTCTCTTTTATGTCTAATTTATAACACGTTATCGGCACGATTCTCTCAAAAATCAAAGTGAATTAATTAAAAGGTAATAACTTCTATAAACATAATCATGTGTCACATGAACCAAAATTATTTTGGTGACATGTGAATAATTCTATATTTATATGCATCAAAACGAGATTGCTTCTTCTTTTTCTATATATTTTTGCTTGTATGCAAGTCCATAATAATTATTTTATTATTATTGTTAAGTCCAAATTATATAATTGAAAATTTCTCAATTTGCAATTGACAATCTCCTTAGTCAAAATCAAGTCTTAGTTGAATTGTATTAGAAGTTTATCGAGTTGTAATCAAAATCAAAATAGGAGTTATTAAATCCTAATTAAAGTCAAAATAGTTGGGGCTGGGAGTATAGTCATTGAAGGAGTCCAAGATCTCAAAGAAGATCGCATATGATCAAGTGAATGCAATTAGAAGTTTAAAGAGTGTTAAAGAGCCGCACATGTTATGTTCTAAATTTTCAATCGCAACTTGCAACGCATTTGTCACATAGAAAACATTGGAATTTGGACAAGGCTACTTGGAGAAGAATTATAACCCTTTGAGTTAGCTTTTCATAACATTCTGAACCACCTTAATTGGATATTGGGAAAGAAAGTTATGATAAAAATATTGACGATTGTTTAGCTAATGCTCGCCTGTTGCTGGCTTAGCACTCAAGTGACGGGTCGACATTTAGAAATCTTTTTTGCTTCAAACACACTTTGTTTTTCAATCTCATTTCATCCCCAACACTTTTATCTATATATATCATACCCTATGAACGTCCAAAAGTGGGTTGAATCATATTCATTCCATAGAGATCATTCTTTTGAAGATCCAAAACATTCATTGATTCCAAGATTTAAGCACCACATATTACTTGATCCATAAATTAATCTAAATTATATTTGGTTGATTAAGCCAAATTGTTTCATATAAAACCACATATCAAAACATACAAGATCTTTTGATCAAACACAAAATCATTTAATTCACCGAAGATAAATCGATACTAGAGATCGGGAGCTGTTGCTGAATCACAAATTCAGGACAACTAAGGTGCGGTACCGGAGCTGAAATCTGACGTCAGGAGCACGTAGTTCAGGAAAGCAAATATATAAGTCAGGAGTCGCGATTTGTTTTGAAGGAGCACAGATCAAGGGAGACTGCATGAATTGATGTTAGAAGTTTTACGCAGTAGACATGTCTAGGTCGTATTGTAAGTTTGCTTCAATTTATAGAGGATTATTGATTGGCAAAGTGCCCGAAATTTTTACCCAATTGGAATTTCTCCTGATCATTTTTTGTGTTCTTTATTGTTTTGATTATTAATTGTAATATTCAAATTTAGGATAAATTGACTTGTTCGATCTTACCATCTAGAAACAATTAAAAAGTGACTTTTTGCTTTTAATTGTATAATTCCACACGTTGAGTCTAAATAAATCAGCTAGTATAAAACTTTCAATTATGCATAAAGATTATTTTCTACCATGTAACATTTATTTTCTTTGTTTGTGTGTCGGTATATTTAATCAACTTTAATACATATTTCATACATGCGCAAATTTTATTTGTATGGAAGATTGTCTGTCCGTTATATGCTTTTAATCAATGATAACTATGTCTATGTAAAATTCTTGTAAAATATGCATGAGATTTGATAAGATATCTTAAATAGTTATTTGATTATTAAGAAACTTGACATCAGTTGATTATTGAATGAAAATTAATTTTTAATAGACGAACACTAAATCGGAATCTACCATTCTTGTAAAGATTTTTTGATCCCTAAGATTTTTTTTTCCCTAATGCATCTATGATAATTAGTTTTTATATATAAATTTATATCATGTTTGTATGGTAATTGATAATCAATCGTATGTTGCTCCTAAAGTAGCACAACATTATAATTAATATTTTGGAAGAATATTACTTATAGATGTGTATATTGAATTTTTTTGTTCCTGAAATAACATAATATTATTTACATATATTTTAATTATATTTTATTTGCTCTCAAAAAGCGTCATTAAATACGGTCTAACATAGATTATATTTTTACTCATGAAAAGTAAATTCTTGTATAATTTATCATAATAACATGTGATTGCTCTTGAATAGCATGAATTATAATTCTCAATATTCTAGAAAAATATTGATCCATTACTCTTGAAGAAGTAATAATAAAATACAATATGCTCTCGAAATAGCACATATCTCGAATAATATATATCTCATTGCGTCCTTAAAGAAACACAAATTAAACAACTCAATACTGAGTTGTAATTTTTAGAGGAAAATAGTTTTCTATATTATTAATATTCAAGAAGAATATTAATTTGTCGCTCTTGAAAGACATGAATTATAATTTTTAATATTTTCGAAGAATATTGACATATTGTTATGGAAAAAACAATAATAAAAGATAACTTGCTCTCGAAATAGCACATATTTCGAAGAATGTGTAATTTTGAATTCGTGTTTATCCCTAAAGGAACACATATAACTAATATCATAAATTATAATTTTTGATATTACAGAAAATATTGATTTATTACTCTTGAAGAGACAATAATAAAATATAATATGCTCTCGAAATGGCAAGTATGTCGAATAATATATATCTCATTGTGTTCTTGAAGAAACACAAATATAACAATTCAATGCTGCGTTGTAATCTTTAAAGGCAACTAATTTTCTATATTATTGATATTCAAGAAGAATATTAATTTATCGCTCTTGTAGAGCATGAATTATAATTCTTAATATTTTAGAAGAATATTGTTCATGAAGAAACAATAATAAAGGAGAATGTACTCTCAAAATAGCATATATTTCGAAGAATGTGTAATTTTGAATTCATGTTTACCTCTAAAGGAAAACATATAACTAATATTATGAGGATATTGATTAGCTTGACTATTTGAATGATATATGATTATATAATATTTAATCATATTATTCGAAATTAAATAATTGAATTATATATTATATTGAACCAAAACTTCAATTTGACTTTATTCCTTGGCATGATCAATTGGACCATCACAAAATCAATAATAATGTGAAATAAAAAAATTCAAATGGTATTCAATGAAGAACCAGAAGATTCTTCAATCCAAACAACTCCTATATGATATTTGTTGTCTCTATTATTGGTCTATAATCATCACTAGCTAAATAGAGACCGAATTATCTATATTTCTGAAAATTAATTAGCACTTATGTTAAAATTGGACCGGACCGGCTGGTTCAACTGGAATAATCGTGAACCAGCCCCTAATTCGGCCCGATACTTATACATTTACTTGAAAATAAAAAATCGGCTAATAAACCATCAACCTGACTGATTTTACCGTGAATAGGAAAACCGACCACATTTTTTCTTATTGGACCATGCTTACATTGGGGGATCCATCAAGGTGTCCATAATGGACACCTTGCACCCCCTATTGGATGAAGTGCCGGTCTTATGGACACCTTGATGGATCTCCCAATGTACATATATCCTTATCCTTTCCTATTTACCCAATTAATAAAATTTTTATTTTTTCTTTCAATTTTTATTTTTATTTTTTATTTTTTTTATTATAACTTTCTTGATGGGTCTCCTATTGCAATAGAACACCAAAATAACTTTTTTTATACAAGTGACATTTCTTTGGCTTCTTTTTAAAGAAGATTCTTCTTTCAATGTTTTAATAATATTCCAATGTGGGATACTAGCTCCTTTTTATATGAGACTCTCCTTCCATTGTTGTAGTAATCTTCCAATGTGGGATTATAGACAATTGCCAAATTTAAGTGTTTAATAGTTTACTTCATCATTTTCATTAAAAAATCATAACCTCTAACAAGATAATAATCACAAACAATTTTAATGTAAACAAAGCAAATTATTTTGGACATATTAATTGTTAGATTTTTATGTTATAAAATAAATTACCATAATAAATCTAATTAACGAACATGAATTATATTTACTTTGAATTAGTAAACTTAAATTAAAAAAACTATTATAGTTATGATATTTTATAGTTTATTTGTGTATTTATTTATTTATTTATTTATTTTTTCATCCGGTTCAATATCGGTTCGATCTCAGTTCGACCTTTTAACCCTCGACCTCTTTCTTTTTCAGGTCGATGCCCGGGTCGGTTTTTAAAACATTGTTAATTAGGGTAATATATATGCCCTGTCACCCTGCATGTTTATCATCTAGATATTACTTGCATATAATATATTTGATACATTTATTATATGATTGCATAGTGTTTGCAATATGAAGTTTGCGAAATTATTATTCAAATTCTAAATTATGAACATAATTTTCAGATTATACAATCAAGATGTTGTTTCTTGTTAATTCTAGTGAGCCTAAATCTCAACATTTTAATAAGTGTTAGTTGTGATGTCGATAAATAGTTTAAAACTATTATTGTTAAACGCTTCCAAATTAATTTAATTGAGAACAAAATATTTCATATTTCAGTTTATGGAATGTTAATACACATCATGTAAATATCATTGTTCTCTTAGTTATAACTTGACTTATGGTTAGAGCTTAATTTTTTCATCAAAGTATTTTGATAGTGCAATATATGTCAAATTAATCCACCACAATGCACTAAGATGGAAAGTAATGAACATTGAGAATAAATACGTAGTTTGAACCCTTGTTCAAAATGGGTGATATTTTGTAAAAAAATGAAAATGATTGTCAATTTCATTGGACAATTCTCTCAGTATTAAGAAATTGGAAATAATATACAAATGTATCATTATATAAATTCTCACAAGAGATAATTCGAATCAGAAGTTCGAAAGATAATTTATTTAGATCCATTTACTGGTAAAAACGATCAACAATATTTCACACATCAGTTTTAAATGCTCCAATTCGAATTAACTTCGTGAAGAACAATTAGTTAATAGTATATTTGATAAATTTACAACATGCTTGAATCGTGATAATATTCAATTATATTAGAAAACTTCTCTAAGTGAAAATGGGGCAATTAGCAAAGATAGTTTCATTTAGAAAGCGTATAATTTTGGAAAGTATATAGACATAACAAAATATAAAATCCTAGAAAAGGTTCCGTACCTGAAATAAAGAAAATTGATATATCTCAATAAGTTATGTTATTACGGGAAAATAAATAGAATTGAAAAAAAAAAAGTTGTCAACACTTTTTTTCATGATGTACTGTATCATATTATGAATAGTAAGGAATCGAAATAGATTCGTCGAAACATATTCGATGGAAGTAATGATTGGCCAAATAAAATGATGCAGTCAAACTAAAATTGAATTTACTAGTGAAACATGAAATTTCTGAATGTGATCCTAGTAAAATTGAACTTACTAGAGAAACACGAAGTTTTTGAATTTACAGTTTGAATACATAAAGGGGAATACTTATGCAAAATGAAAATGGAAAAAGTAAAGTCATAATACGAAATGTATGCCTTTTACATAATGAATTTCAAAGATTTCTATAGAGAGATAAGTTATCATGTGGTGGATGTAATAACAAATCTCTATTTCATTAGCGTAAGAATGCATGAAATTTGATGTGCATGTAATAAATATAATTTATAGACAATTTATCTTGTATGATTTTGATATTATTATGCATGGATTTAATATGCATGAAGTATAAGTCAATTGATATAATCATGAGGAGGAGTAAATATATGTTGTACTCTTTTTTCCTTGATCGAGATTTTGTTTTATTAGGTTTTCCTGACAAGATTTTTAATGAGACAACATTTGTGGTTTATTAAAAAAAATAATGCACTCTTTTTCCTTCACTATGATTTTTCCCACCAAAATTTTCCTATTAAGGTTTTAATAAGACATAATATTCTTTGTGTAATGAATGTCCATAATATAAAAGACAATTATGTATAAGATTCTCCAAGAGATCAACAAGAGCTATTTTTTAAAACAACACGTTACTACAGTTATCAAAGATTGATAAATATCTCATATGAAGACAGTGTTATTTAAAGACTATGCAAAACAACATGAGACATACTTCACCAGAAATTACAATATTGAAGACATTGACATACAAGACAAAGATTAATTGATATAATAATTGAAATTAGGGGGAACAACTGTACTATTTTTCCATCGATCAAGTTTTGTCCCACTAGATTTTGACAATGTTTTAATGAAACAAATATTTTGTAATGTGACATTCAAATGAGAGTGTTGTAAATGGTAAGTTTATTGGTGAATGATAATTGTACTCATGCAGTCCTATAAACTATTTACATGTATCCCTAATCATTCCCCATAAATACGGGACTTTGATTCTCAATAAAATAAACACAAATCGATTAACTTCTCTAGCTTATAACAAAATTTACCTTTAGTAGTTTTTATTTTACATTTACTGCATTTTGTCTAAAACATACAGACAGTGGAGCAAGAAACCAGATATGAAAATATAAAATAGTAAGAAATTGCACAGAATAAAATTTAGAAATTACTAACTTGCAGATTTTTGTTGATTATTTGTAGATTTTGAGAAGAAAATACACATAATCCTTTGCAAAATGTAGCTGAAGGAACCATTTATTTGTAGTATTAATATGTGGCAATAATTTATCTTCTGATTTTATATTTGTTGATTGTCTTGGTGGTTAGGTTTCCACTGGTCTTTTTCTTTGCTTTTGTTCACTGTTTTGAATGTGAATTTTATTGTATTTATATTTTAAACACATTTTTATACTGAATTTTCAAATTGATTCTAATTTTGAGGGTATTTGTGCAAGTTATCCACATTACATTGAGGTGTAGTCCAGTTTGGCCTCTGACGAGGTCCACCCCTTGTGAGCAAGAAAGTTAAAAATAATTCAAATTTATTATTTCTTCAACGGCCTAATATTTTAAACTCACACCACACAGCTGAATATTAAAAAACAAAATAAAATGGTCCCCTTGTATGATTGGATACTTTTATATTGGTGATACACTTCAACTACACTTCTCTTTATATTGAGAATTTGAGGGCTTTTTTTTTGGTTATGGATAGTGTCCGTTTAAAATATGTAATTATCATTTATTGCTTACCTTTATTTGCTGCTACATCTTAATTTAATTTAATTAATTCATTACACTTCAAGAAAACTTTAACCATTTTTTGCCTCAGTAGTTGCTCAACTCAACTCTCGACTTTTCAAGGGGGTGTCACTATTTTGTATCTCATATGTATGGTTGAATATATGCAAGAACATTCCTAACTTTTCTTTGACACATGTTGTGAAAATTTGATAAGAGGGCATTTGATAATAGTAATGAGTTATGATGCACGGAAACTTTTAAGACGTTATTTTTTTCATTCGGAAATCAAAACTGTAAAGAAATTTTTTACTAAAATATTTGAAAATTTGGATTAAAAATGTTATTTTTATGGACTCTTTGTGAACATCAACTAACAATTTCCATCATTCAGACTTTAATTCTTATATTACAATACAATTAACAAGTGATTATAGTCTAAATTGATATTAAATAGGTTTTATTAATTAAACATATAATTTATAAAAATTATATTTCTTTACTATGTTTTCACAACATTTTGTGTCAGACAAGTCAAGTTTCATTTCAGGTTTCATTTTCTGTTTCTTACCACACGTAACTAGATATTATTTAAAAAAAATTAAAATTTTGTTTATTATAATAAAACAAAAATATGTACACAATGTTCTTCACCAAATTAACAATTATTTCTTTAATATGAGGTCATCCTATTTATTTTTCTACAAATTATTAAAGATGACGTAAGCAGATGGAGTTTTTTCATGAAAATTTTTATTTTATTGAAATTCTTGAAAGAGTTTTCATTTAATTTAAATTAACTAACTAAAATTTTGTCTTTAATTTGCTGAATGACAAGAAAGAGTGGCGCCCATTTTCTGAATTTTTCTGCATGATAAAACTGGTCCCCCATTTTACGATTGCTGACATATTTTTCTAAGGGGACTCAAAAGTTCAATTAATTGATGTGTCAATAAACAAGTCGAGGGATTTAACATTTGATGTCTCCATAGCAATAGAAATGGAACTTGAAAGGAACTTCTATTTCTTGTTTGTATTGTTTAGTACGCTCTGTTGGCTACGAGGACTAAATTTAAGTGCGAATGAAAGGGTTGTATATCGGACAAAAAAAAAAAAAAAATTTAATCCACAGGAGCGTGATTAAGCAGGGTTGAAAATGTAATATGGAAACTACAAACGAAAAAAAAAAAAAATTAAAACCAAGAAGTGAAGAAAAAGAAGAAGAACAATTCGAAGCAATTGATTTTCACTCATTTCTTAAGACAAAATTACCTCGAAATGGTGCTCAGGTTCATGATACTTGTCTTTCAAGATACAACGGATTCAACTTGTGGTAGAAGCACTTCAAACCACAAGTTACGGCGAACTTTCGACGAAGTTTCTATCTACAAAGAAGAAAACGGTTTTGAATGATTTTGGAAGTAACTTGTAAGAATTTTCATGCAATGTTCAATGCAAATATTGTATGAGATACCTAATGGACATTCAAGGGGTCCTATATATAGAGGATGAAGGGTTGTGAATGAAGTGTCGCATCCCAACTCAACAACTCTTGCCAAAGTCGCATCATTCACTGTTCACTGTCGCTAGCTGTCGCCATTACCTCACTCGAGCGATACAAACAGTGACTTCATCGCTAGCCTGTCGCTCGAGTGATAGTCTAAGATTAGGCTAGCAACATATTTAGGCAAATTTCAGGCAATTTCATCTATTTTCTTCCCAACTTTGGACCGCAATTTCTCATTCATCCAGAATTGGTTTTGAGATTTCAAATATACCACGACGATCTCTCGATGAGTAGAACGAATTGGTCTATTTACATTTGTAATTTGACCATCGGATCAAGTCCGAATATTTGGACGAAGTTGACACGAAAGTCTTTTTTTTTCAAGTTTTTAGTTTTGACACTCAACTAGAATTTTCAATCTTCTAATCCAATTTCCAACAACCCCCCACATGAATGGAAATTCAAACATACATATGAAATGTGAAATTATGATGCATTGGAGAGAGAGAGAGAGAGAAGAGAGAGAGAGAGAGAGAGAGCTGAAAAACATAGCATCAGGTAAAGTAGCTTTCGGCTTTGAACCTCCTTTAGTGAAATTACTTACTTTGCTAATTGGTGAACACGTCTTAAACCATTTAGCTATTAGTTTAAGTCAAGACAACAATACTCACACAGATGTCTTCCTAAATCCATTCATAATTCTCATGACTTGGTTCAATTTGGCCCTGAACCACCTTTGAGTTTCATAAGTGTTTAGATAATTGTAGTCTCACACAATTTTCAATGAAGCGGACCCACTTCACATTTACATAGGTGGCCTCTTATTAACATTATTCTGCCCTACTCCACTTGACTTAATCAAGATATATGAATCATTAAAAGAGTATCTTAAAATTTAATCATTTTACAGAAAGCACTTTAATATCATACGAATGAGTTACGAAATAATTTTCTAAGTGCTTCTTTGAATTTTCATAACTTCGTTGTCCATTTGAACTAAGATCTTGAGATCTCCAGTCAACAAGGAAGTGTTACTATTATAAAGACCCTTACGTAGTAGGCTTTAATCCCATTCATTTCGTTAGGCAACATACTTGATCTCTAGGCAAACCTTTTGTAAGTAGATCCGCAATGTTCTCATTTGATTTCACATAATCTATGGAGATGATGTCATTAGAAATTAGTTGCTTAATCGTATTATGTGTGCGACGTATATGTCTAGATGTACCATTATACATGTTGCTTTGAACCCTTCCAATAGCCGATTGACTATCACAATGTATACTAATCGTAGGTATCGGCTTAGGCCAACAGGAATATCTTCTAGAAAGTTACAAAGTCATTCTACTTCTTCTCCAGCTTTGTCTAAACCAATAAACTCTAATTCCATTGTTGATCGAGCTATACACGTTTGCTTTATATATTTCCATGATACAACAGCTCCACCAATAGTAAATACATAACAACTACTAAACTAGGAATCCTTCATGTCGGATATTTAATTCGCATCACATTATCCCTCCAATACTGCGGGATATTTTGTGAAATGTAATCCATAAGTTAAGGTATACTTCAAGTATCTAAGAACCTTTGTTAAAGCCTTCCAGTGATTATGACTTGGATTACTTGTGAATCTACTACTCCCTCCGTCCCAAAAAGATAGTCCTATGGTTATTTTCATACAGATTAAGAAATGGTAGTTAGTATAGTTAGAGTATTAAATTTTACTATATTTTTCCATTTATACCCTTTATCCCTTATCTAGGTAGTTGATGTTTATTATACCAAGATGTATTAAATAAGGGTATAGTATTTAATTTTACTATGTGTTTCCATCTATACCCTTTATCCCTTATCTAGGTAGTTGAAGTTTATTATATCAAGATGTATTAAATAAGGGTATATGTGGAAATGAAAAATTTAATACATGTTTAAAATGGAAACATGACTATCTTTTTGGGACGGACAAAAATAGTATACAAGACTATCTTTTTGGGACGGAGGGAGTAAATTTATTCACAACATGTGCTATATCCGGTTGAGTGCAGTTCGTAATACTCATTAGACTGCTTATAACTTGTGAATACTTTAGTTGTGACACATATTCACCCGTATTTTTGACTAAGTATAAACTTGGGTCAATAGGGGTTTTCATAGGACTTTCCTCAAGTATATTATACTTCTTTAGTACACTCTCAATGTAATGAGATTGAGAAAGTACGGTTTCTTTCGGTGTTCTTGAGATCTTGATCCCAAGTATCACATTAACAACACTTATATCTTTCATATCAAAATGCTTCATTAGCATTCTCTTGGTGTTTATCATTAGTTCGTGACTATTTACCATTATCAATATGTCGTCTACATATAGAAACACAATCATATAGGCATTTGATATATGTTTTATATATACACACTTCTCACATTCGTTTATCTTAATCCACTTGACAACATCATTTTGTCAAACTTTTGATGCCATTATTTAGGAGCTTGTTTCAATCCATACAAGGACTTAACGAGTTTACAAACTTTGTGTTTGTGATTAGGAGAGACGAACCCTTCGGCTTGTTCTATGTATATCTCCTCTTCTAACTCTCCATTCAAGAATGTCGTTTTCACATCCATTTGATGAATCTCAAGTTTGTGTATTGCTACAATCGCAATTAACAACCTTATCGAAGTGATTCTAGTCACATGTGAGTAAGTATGAAAGAAGTCAAGTCCTTTTTGCCTATATCATTTGACAACCAATCTAGTCTCAATCAATCACAATTTACACAGACTTAGTCACACTTAACATAGATTTGATCACAGAGGGTCACCACAAATAAATCAGTACACATCGCAGATCACCACCACAATACATACAGTCATAATCGATCATAATTAACATAGATTTAATCACAATCGATTACAGTTAACACATACTTAATTAACATAGATTTAATCACAATCGATTACAATTAATACATACTTAATCACAGTGAATCACCAAAAATAAATTCGCACACTGTAGACTATCACCACAACGCATCACCATAGCAATCCAAAACAAGTTAACCGATAGATTGAACAAGGAACTCCCACCACCACCTCCTTCAACGTACTACCATTATTACCAACCGCATTGCATCATCACCACCACCTCCACCAATTTTAAAGCACCATTACTGCCACCACTTGCATCACAATCCACCACCACCACCACCACCAACACCCCCTCATCTAACAATTCCAACAACGACGATTGCTATATGCCTGATATAAGGGGCCACATGATTAGGGGAGAGAATGAAAATTTTATTT
Source organism: Fraxinus baroniana (assembly GCA_903798355.1). Classification (NCBI taxonomy): domain Eukaryota; kingdom Viridiplantae; phylum Streptophyta; class Magnoliopsida; order Lamiales; family Oleaceae; genus Fraxinus; species Fraxinus baroniana. The sequence continues at coordinate 12,066 of CAIGRO010314379.1, read as the reverse complement.
ATGGAAAGAAATAATGTAAATCATGGTAATTTTTGGAAGAAAAAGTATAGAGGGGAAAAGTTTGATAGATTTAGGTACACGAGAGATAATGGAAATTGTGTTTTTGGAAAAATCTTCCCCGATTATTAATGAAAATTGATAAATGTGTTTCATGCATTTATTTGAGTCAAACTAAACTTTTATATCTATATCGTTTAAGTGTTGAATTTTACTTAACTTTGGTTAATTTTCTTTGATTTTAGTGTTGGACCCGTTTCTAAAGGTTTGGAAAAGAAAGAGGACTAATTGAATAAAAGCTATAATTTTGGGATCAAATTCCACACTTTAGAAATTGAAGATGACATGGGCTGCACAAATAATTGGACTCAAGGACTAAATTGTATTAATTGGAAAAAGTGAAGCTCTGGAGAGTGGAGACAAACACCACATTAATGGATCTTGCCACTCGGACTTGCAAATGGAATAAACTTTAAAATGAATTAGAGTTAGGGCTGTAAATGGATCGAAAATGGATCGGATCGGCCTATATTCGATTCGATCCGATCCGATAATCCAACGGATATTTAATTGCTAAATCCATATCCGATTTGCAATGTTACCGAATATTCGATCCGATAATCCGATCTGAAATTAATAAAAATTAGGGAAATTTTTTTTTGAACTAACTTGAGGCCCACCTATTTTTCCTAGCAAGTTCAATAGTGACTTCCACCATCATGATGTTCCTTTTTAAAAGAGAGACCCTCTTCTAGTTTTCTATTGACATTCGATGTGGGATAAGGTAAAATTGAATTTCAATTCTAACTATAAATATTTTATTTCATTATTTTCATTAACAAATCAAATTATTTGTTACATATTAATTATTAGTTTTTTAAGTTGTAAAATAAATTACAATAATAAATTTAATTAAGAAAATATAGATATTTATTTATTTTAAATTAGTAAACTAAATTTAGAAAAACATTGGTTGAAATCAACTTTTTTTTAAAATTTTTTTTCCAATTCTTAAACAAATTTAATAATTATAATTTTTTTTTAACTTTTTTATGTTTTGAATTTGATTATTTTTTATTCTAGATTTATTTATTTTCTCATTTATTTATTTTAGTGACAGATAATATACCATAAAAATATTTTACCGACTCAATTATTTATAAGAAATCGGATCGGATTGACCTATATCCATATTTGATCCATTTAGCTAACAGATTATCGGATTCGGATCTTAATCGGATTATCGGACCGAGACCCTAAATCCATCTCTCATTAATTTCGTCGGATTCGAATCAAAATTCAATCCATGACAGCTCTATTTAGAGTCCTAGGTGGCGACAGAAACAGGTTGATATTGGCTGAAAATTTAATTGGGCCTTAATAACAAAAACGGCCAAAAAAAAAAAAGAGAAAAAAGAAAAACACGCACAGAGGCAAATATATACAGTGGCCGACAGAGAGAAAAAAAAAAGTTGCACATGCATAGAGGTCAAAAAAATTGGAAAAAACATAGATAGACATGGTCAAAAAAATTAATTTTTAATTCTATTTATTTTTGACGTTCAAAGCACATTTTCAATTCTTAATGATTGACATGAATTTAATTTTCTCTACAATTATATGAGCAATAAGTATATGAGTTTTGTGACTTGTTCTATTTTCAAAAGATTGAAAATAAGTTAGACATAATGTTAACCGTCGTAGAGACCGATATGAGATAGAAATATACCTTTATATGTTACGTGATATTTAAGTATTTACAAATCGTCAATACATTTTTATATGTTTGCATTAATCATAAAATTATAGTTAGGTCACATGTAAAAATATATTTAATTCTACTTGAAAGGGATTGTTAAACAAAATAAGAATATTGATCTTCATAATTGAATTGTGTTGTCAATTTCGTAAATTTTAGGGTTAAAAATGGACTGATATAAGGGGATTTGAGATCCTAATACACTTTTCATCATCATATTTTTTTTTTTTTTGTAAAACTTGCATTTATTGTAGTTAAATTATGTCTTGCATTCATAAGCAGATTATTTAATTTATAGGAAAAATCACAAATTTCAATTATTTGGTTAAGACTAAGTTAATTTGAATTTGAATTAACAAAATCCCCGTGGGAATGATATTTGGACTCAAAATTCAGTATACTATTTATTAATGCCTGATTCACGAATTTAAAAATAATTTTCCTTATTTTTCAATAGTACACTTTGTATATAAGATTTTGGGTAATTTTCTCTTCAAAATTTCCTTTTGCTTATTTATTAAGTGCCCGTGTGATAGGGATTAAAATCAGATTAAAATTGAAAAACTAGTCGTTGTTGTTGACTTTTATTAGATGAGTGGGACCCAATAACGGCCATATTTTCAATTTTAATTGAATTTTAATCCGTACCAAACATGGCCTAAGTATAGTTTAAATGGGTTATATTCGCCTAGTTGGACAATAATCTTTCTTCTCTCTTAAATTTGTGCCATCTAACTTTATGAACAAAAAATTAATGCTAAAAAAGTTCTTAAATTTAACAATGTATAATTATATAACTTGGTGTCCCAATGGTTATACCGTCGCAACACTCGTACGGTCTTAAAGCTGCATTTAACTTGTGATTTTTATTCTTAACATGCTCACGAGGTATTGATTAGTACATCTAGTTCAAATTATCTTGATTTAAAACCATCTTAAAAATTATTTATTCATTTATAAAGCACATTTTATTAAGAGTTGTTCAAAATCTTATATGTTAATTGAATGAAATTCTTCAAAATGAATGAAAGTTGGCTTTCAAATTTCAGAAATTACGTGCATATATGGAAAAAAAAAATGGGCCAAGAAACCTTTTGCAGCCTGGCCATGTGGACTCTCCTCAAAGGTTGGTGAACATGCCAAGACAAATATCAAGCGTGTTCGATATAGATTAAAATTGGATTAAAATTGAAAAATTGATCGTTATTATTGACTTTTATCATATTATCAGGTCAACTTTTGTTGAAAATGACAACATTACCCTCACTACTTTTCTGGCAACTTCTAGATTTTGGTGTTGATAATGTCACTTGCGGGCAGAAAAAAACTTTTAGAAACAGCATTTAATGTGTGGTATATAAAATATGAAATAGATGCGAATACACAAGGCATGGCGAGTGATGTCATGACTCACAATGGTCAAAGCTAGATTTTTTTTTTCTATTATTTATTTATTTATTATTATTTTTAGATATGATCGCTCAAGCTCAAGCTCAAGCTCAAGCTCAAGATAAATTTCCGTTTCAATTCATTCTCCCAAAAATTATTCTCGCACAAATTATTTTAATAAAATAATTATATATAAAAATTCAAAAAATTTCACTACCTTTTAATTCTCTGAAAAGTCATTACTACAAAAAAAAAAAAAAAATCTCAAATTAATGGGGGCTCATAGTAATGCTGTGTATTATAAAATCGGTTTTGCTACGGGTACATAGGGGGTGCCATAAGGGTTGACATAATGCCCAAATGGCACCCCCCTATTGGAGAGTCGGCTGCATCATTATTCTTATAAAATTGTTTGACAAAATGAGCTTGACAAGATCTGAGCCAATGTTTTCAAAAATAATGCTATGTATACAAAATTGAGTTACAAAATTATTTGACAAAATGAGCGTGACAAGATCNGTCAAACCTATCAAAATAGCCCAAATCGAACCAACCTGACCGGTTTGGGTCTTTTTTTTTTTTTTTTTTTTTTACACGCATTTTTTAAAAAATCGCTATTCTAAAACTTATTTTCCTACTTTAATGGTAAAAAATGCTAAGTTCTCTTTGATTTAATTAAAAAAATTATAAAAATATACAATTAATTTTAGTCGCACATTTTATGTGATCAACAATTTTTAATATTTTTTAATCCACAGATTTCATTAATTTTCATCAAAATTTACTAAAAATATAATTATTAGCAAAACCAAATTGAAATTAAGCCCTATTTGAAAATCGTTATTTGAAAATTATTTTTCTACATATTCATTTTCAATCACACATTCATACAATAAAATATTTTGCACGCAAATTCAAAATTTTTTAATACTTTTTAATTGCACATTCTTAAAAAATCACTATTCAAAATATAGTTTTTTCAAATAGTGGTGGTCAAACATAGATCAAATATTTTGATACCCATTTTTTAAAGATAAAAATTTTTAGAATAGTGATTGATGGGAGAATGTGTGGTGAAAATGTTATGAAAAGTTTTAGATATGTGTATAATATTATTTTATTAGAAGAATGTGTGGTTGAAATGAAATAAGAGAAAAAAATGAAAATGAGAATGAAGTAGAGAATGGGTGCCAAACATGGAGATTATTGTATGATTTACAGAAATTTTTAGTTGTACTATTCTGGAGTAATGAATCACCTCTTTAGTCCTACTAGAACTTACAACAGGGTGACTAGATTTATTGCTCGTATGGCCATGGCCCGCAGAAAAATATTAGGAGAGGCAAAAAGATGAAGAAAATGTGTCATCGTCTACAGCTGTTCAAAGTTGAGTCACACCAGACTGCTTTACACTTCTAAAGCCTACCCATCAAATTAACAACTTTTTCCACTTGTTTGCCAGTGTACTTGTACTTCATCTTTCATTGTTCTTGATCTTTGTTTGTCCGAATGTGTTGGGTGTATTTGTACATGATTTTAATTTATAAAAAAAATATAAACTCACGTCTCCCCACACAACAGCAAAACGCTCCCACTTCATACTATCCTCAACATCAATCCTTTACAAACAAAAACATCAAATTTCTCAGGCCAAACACAAGATCTACCGAAATCTTTATCGAGAATTATTGACAATATGGTGGTGACGGACAAGTACATTGTGGGAACTTTTCTTGCTTCTCTTTTTGGATCTTTTCTTCTCTATATTTTACTCTTTAAAACTACCAAATCCCAAAAGCGAAAGGACCATGAAGAAGAATGTGAAATGAGTAGGGGTGGCTACCAGATTCGAAGCGACCTGACTGGTGGTGAACGCCGGAACGACGAAGGATACGACCCGGATGTCATTATTGTCGGCGCGGGTGTTGCTGGTGCTGCTCTAGCTTACACTCTGGGCAAGGTCAGGTTTTTGCTTTCTTCTTCTTCTTCTTCTTCTTTCTTTCTTTCTTTCTTTCTTTTTTTAATTCTATTTTAACGGAATTATTTCTTGAATTTTTATTGTTGAGTTGTCAAATAGTTGTTCAGAAATAACCCAGATTTTCTCCCCTCGAACTGGGAATTTATTTTTCCCTTTTAAGAGTAGTGAAAAGGAAAGAAGAAAGGAAAAATATTTTGTTTGCTAGAGTTCAAATTTTCTTTATAAATTCTATTATTATAGTTATTCGCTTGTCAGTTGGGTGAGAGAGAATATGATAAAGATTTGTTGTTTATTATAATGTCATGGGGTTAGTTCTATGAAATATATGTTTTTGGATATAGGTTTAGTAGAATTTTTAATGAGCTCCATTTTATGCTAAAAAACTTTATTATAAATGATGGCTGAGATCTGTGACTCCATTTACAGGTTGATTAGTCACTTTTAAGAAAGAAGAGAAGCTTAATGTAGTTAATTGTAATGTTCAGTCCTATTAACGCTTTTGACAGCATGATATGTGTAATGAATGACTTCGTCGGATAAAAGTTTAATACTTTTTAGTTCTGGCAGTTGGATTGAGAGTATGAAATCTGCTGTTACTTTTTAATTTTTTTTTTTTCCTGAGCGCTGCATATGATACTACTTTCTCAACAGCTCATTAGAATGAATAAGTTACACAAATGTTTATTTTCCATAATCCCGGCTCTTAATTGATGCTTATTAGTGGGTAGGCATGTTTTTAATCAGTAGCTTTTTAAGCAAGTTAATCTAAGTGTAAATCCTAGACTGTGGAGAATCGGCTTGCTCCTATTTTATTTTACGACATGCATTTTACAGTGAATGAAATCAAGCAACACGATTGGAAAAGGAAAATATGGTAACTGTTCTGAGAAGTCTATGCAGGAAATTTGTTTGCTTAAGATTCCATGAAATGAACTGTTTAATCAATTGTTTCCTCATAAATGAAAAAGTCAGTAAGCGATAATTTGTTTTTTCACGAATATTGAAGGATGGAAGACGAGTACATGTGATCGAAAGAGATTTATCTGAGCCGGACAGAATTGTTGGTGAATTACTACAACCAGGTGGATATCTCAAATTGATCGAGTTGGGCCTCGAAGGTAATCTTGAAGTTCACCTTGATATTATTTGTTTTCCTTTGGATGTCAGCCAAGTATTGATTTTAGGAACAATGAACATGTTCTTGATAGCTTGTTTGGTAAGGTGGGACTATATATATATATATATATATATATATATAATTAATCTCTTTAGGTGGCACAAAATATAATACAATAAAAGTGAACTCACCTTGTCAGAAGACGGGGAATACACAAAAAACCTTAAACGAACTACACTTCATGTTCAGTCACACTCGTCATCGCTATATGTCGAGTGTAATGTTTCTTTGGCTCCTAGTCCCTTTCAGATTCGCTACTTGAAGGAAATTGCATAAATTTCCCAAAATTCGAGAAATCCATAGCTTCATCATTGTCTACATGAATGAATTCGTTAACGTCCCCAACATTAGACAATATTAAAGAACAAAAAGAAGCTAAAATCTTGTATGTTATATTGTAGAGTCCCATTAAATAGAAACACACCTTTATACTTTTCTGCAATGAACTACAGTCGCAATTTGATTGCAGATTGTGTTGAGAATATTGACGCCCAGAGGGTGGTTGGATATGCCCTGTTCAAGGATGGAAAATACACTAGACTTTCCTATCCCTTGGAGAAGTTTCACTCAGATGTGGCTGGGAGAAGCTTTCATAATGGCCGTTTCGTACAGATGATGAGAGAGAAAGCAGCGACTCTTCCCAAGTATACTTTGTTGCCCATTTTCTTATGTTTGTAATCTTAAATCTTTCAAAATTTTGCCCCCTTTTGGATTCTGATTTCCTTTAGCTGTCTATTTGGAAATCCAGCTAAATTAAGCCCAGTAGTTGCTGTTGCTTTTTTATTTTTTCTGAAGCACATTTCACAATTTGATATTATTTGTGTTCATGCGATTCTTTTGAGTGTTTAACTTGTACCGGCCCCTCCTAATACTGCTTTCTCCGTCCTCAATAGTGTGAAGCTCGAGCAAGGTACTGTAATATCTCTACTTGAGGAAAATGGAACAATAAAAGGAGTGCAGTACAAAACTAAAGCCAGTCTGGAGCTTAAAGCATATGCTCCTCTTACTATAGTCTGTGATGGCTGCTTTTCGAATTTGCGCCGTTCTCTTTGCAGCCCTAAGGTAAAACCCAAAGCTCTAGATTGTAGACAATTTAACCAGTTTCTCTGGTTTGTGCACTTGATTGATTGTTTGATTGAACTTAAAATTGATTCTCACTGAAGGAAGGAAATCTGATCACTTTACAGGTCGATATTCCATCCTGTTTCGTTGGTTTGGTATTGGAGAACTGTCAACTTCCATTTCCAAACCATGGGCATGTTATTCTAGCAGATCCGTCACCAATCCTGTTTTATCCAATCAGTAGCACAGAAATTCGATGCTTAGTTGATGTACCTGGTCGAAAGCTTCCGTCTCTAGCTAATGGTGAAATGGCAAATTATTTGAAAACAGTTGTAGCTCCCCAGGTATGTATGGCTTTCATTTCATGATAGGAGTCTCTTGATATTAAAAGTACCCCGATTTTGTTAATGAGATATTTCTAAAAAAATTGTCTTGGTCTCTTTATTGTCTATAACATGTGAAGCACGGACACAAAATTCAAGAATGTGTAGGACACAAACACATCTATTACAATTAACAAATTGCCTGTCTTTCATCTCTGGATAAATATGATCGGTAGGAACTAATTCAACCTCTTAAGATAACAAGAAAGCCCCTACATTCAAACCCCCCTTTCCTACCACTTCCTGTTCAATTCTTTTCTGTACTCTAATGAAACAAACAACTCAGCTTCTTATTATTTATAGGTAATTCTAGAAATGCCCTTTAATACCTTCTTAAAACCATTTCGGGCACAACTAGTAAATTCCAAAATCACTGTTATTCATGCATCTTTATTTATGCGTGTGATATTTTTATTGTCAACTTGTTTTTCAATATTATCTATATCCTTTGTAGCTTTTATTTTGAATTGTGGAGGTGAATTGAATACGAGTGACTATTTGTGCTATGTATCACTAGTGGACCAAAATTAAAAAAAATCCGTGTATAAAAATTGCAATAGTAGATAGCTAGATATTGAAAACAAAATTTTCTAATGTTATATAAAGTATTAATTTTTTTTTCTTTCCAGTTTTGCTCTCCAAAATATGTAAAACTGGCTTGCCATGTCCTTGACGTGTTGGACATGTACCTCCGTGTCAAAAAATGAAAAAAAAAAAAAAACCATAAAACATATAGGACATTCCACGTGGTATGGTGTGTTGTGTTAAGGGATAAATTCCACATTGATTAAATGTCGAAATATAGACCAATGCATAAGGGCTTGTCGATGTGAGACTGTTGTGGTGGTCCACAGTTAACGGGATTTTTGTCAGAGTGTGACTCTTCGATTCGTTGAGTGTGGTGTAGTTCCTGACATCCCAAACCTATTTTGATCTCCCTAGTTTCTATCTCTATTTTACCCTTCCTTCTCGATATGTATATATATTGAAATCTCTTGCCGTGGTTATTTTTGGAAGTGTGGATTGTGGCTTGTGCATGTGGTTATTTTTGGGCCGCCTATTGAAGTTGGGCCTTTGATTTCTTTCGTACATCAGTTTTTTGTTAACAAATTGAAGCTTCTTGATCATCTGCATCAATTTTTGGGGGGGATATCAATGAGATCGACAAAGATCATAGAGATTGATATCACGAAAATTGACGAATATTATGACTTAATATAATTATGTATATAATTGTATTTACCATATTTAGGTCGATTGCATGTAGAGTATTTAGATTGATACCATAGTTGTATAATGTAATACCCTTCCTATATGATGCGAGAAATCCCAGTTGAAAGATTATTCAGTCAAAACTCAAAAGTTTGTACAAGTGTAGTCGTGTTGGGAAAGTGCTCTTTGCATGTCAAAAAAATTAATAAATATATAAAAATCACGACATCTCGTGTGTCTTGTCAGACCCATGTTTGAGGAGCATTGGTGTCTGATATGGATCCACCATGCAATCCCAATAGTATCTGTACTTCATAGAAAGACTATAATATTATTTCTTTCTTGGGCTTGTTTTGTGCTAACCAATGCATTTCTTGATTTAGGTTCCGTCCGAGTTACATGAGGCCTTCATATCGGCCATTGATAAAGGAAATATTCGAACGATGCCAAACAGAAGCATGCCAGCAGCTCCCCAACCTACTCCCGGAGCCTTGTTAATGGGTGATGCCTTCAACATGCGTCATCCTTTAACCGGTGGAGGCATGACAGTGGCACTCTCTGATATTGTTGTGCTCCGAAGTCTTCTTAAGCCCCTGCGCAACTTGAAAGATGCAGACGCATTGTGTAAATATCTTGAGTCCTTTTACACTTTGCGCAAGGTAAAGCCTAGATTCATCAGTCCTAATCTTTCCTTTTTTTATTCAAATATTTTACTGCTGCTTGTACATGTATCAAATTAATTGCCTGGTTAATGACTAATTTAGTTTTTACCCTTTTTCCTTCCCCATTCTTGTGGAGTTGAGTTAGAACCTTATTCATGGTTATTTGTATGTTGACTGCTATGTTCAGTTCTCATTCATCATAATTTAAAGTTTGTGACTAAGGAATCCAATTCACCCTCGTCTTTTCAGTTAGATAATGTACAATTGCAGAAGCATGCAAGTCTAAAGAGTCTAATCACTACAGTAATCAAGTTCTAATTTTTATATTTACTGGGTTTTTGATATGGTCCTTGTTTTGCAGCCAGTGGCCTCTACGATTAATACTTTGGCTGGAGCCCTACACAAAGTTTTTTGTGCTTCGTCTGATCAAGCAAGGATGGAAATGCGCCAAGCATGCTTTGATTACTTAAGCCTTGGAGGTGTTTGTTCGAGAGGACCTGTGGCTTTGCTCTCGGGTCTAAATCCTCGCCCACTGAGTTTAGTGTTCCATTTCTTTGCTGTTGCTATATATGGAATTGGTCGTTTATTGATACCATTTCCTTCTCCCCACCGGCTGTGGATTGGAGCTAGATTGATTTTGGTATGTACCTGATTTATCCTTCAATGCATGGCTAAAAGAAATTGTAGTCATGCCTATTTCCTTTTCCAATTTGCATCTTGAAAATATATAATGCCTACGCTCTCGATTTTTGAATGAGCAATTTCTTAGGAAAACATTTTAGTCACCACATTGGTGCGTAAGATGGCTTCAATGGTTTATGAATTATACAAGGAACACAAAAAATTCTCGAATTTTTAAGTGCTCGCAGCAGAACTTGTTTGTATTGGTCATGTAGTAAAATACTCACCTCAACTACCGAGAACATTGACACCAAGACTTCACTCGCATACTGAGGCCAGCATCTGTTAATTTAATTTGGCCTTCCACATAGGGGTTTCCAAATGTGTTGGCCTTCCTGACATGCTTTAGACACGACACGAGCTGGGGCGGCTGTAGTGCTGCCTCGGTCGGTGTCAGATATTTTAGTTGGGGCATGCCTAAGAAAAAAGGCTGGTCAGTTTATACTTTAAACCTAATTCGAGATATTTGAGGTGGAAGATCATGTCAACTTTTGTATTTAATTGACTCTTCCTGCCACTTTTTGTGTTCCAGGGTGCGTCGGGTATCATTTTTCCCATCATAAAGGCAGAAGGAGTTCGACAAATGTTCTTTCCTGCTAGTGTTCCATCATACTATAGAGTTCCTCCTCTCAAATGAAAGTAGCATCATGAACAAGGACGTGACAAAATGTATCGCCTGAAGAGCAGTTATGGCATATTTGTTTGAGTAACTCTGTAAAAACTAAATTTCTGTCCAGTATATATTTTTGGGATGATGCAATACTGCATATCCAATATGCAGTTGGTTTTTTTGCTAAACACAGTTTCTGGCCTTTTGTTAAAAGTTGTATACAGATTATTTAGTAGCAGACAATTGTTTAAACCAGTGTTCTAAAAAGAGGCGTCTAGGCGAAGCGGGAGCAAAATGTCTCGCTTCTCGCTTTTTTGTACTTTTTCATTTTTTATCAACGCCTGGGCATGCCTAGTGTGCGCTTTTTTACGTTTTCCCCCTCTAATTATTAAATAATTTTTTATATTGATTTAAAATTTTAAAATAATATTAAAATAAAAAAAAATGTATTTTTACGCTTTTAACGCTTAGGCTTTGCCTAAGCTCGTTGAGGCCGAAGTTTGACTTTCACACTTCATCACACTTTACGTTTTTTAAAACATTAATTTAAAATTGCAGAAATTGGTATATATTGCGAATATATCTCAAGGTAGGATACACGAGGAAATGGAGGTAATGAGACTGATCATTGCCGATAATCACAGCTCTCTTCCACTCCTCTCCTTTTTAAAATTTCTCTCTCCCGGACGTGCAGATAACCAATACTCTTTTGCCGCTCCACATCATCAACATTTTCACAACTACCTTCCATGGCGTTCATAATTCAACGTTAAGGTCTCAAGGTTGATGGAAAAATCTTTTGCCCTCCAACCACTCTTTCCGACAACGAGAAAGAAAGTTCAAATCTTTCTCATGAGTTTTGGATATGGCGAGATGAGCTTATTTTGGGAGCCATTATTGCCTCAATGTCCAAAGAAACCCAAATGCATGTTACAGCCTGCAGCAGGGGCGGACGCAGATATTTAAAACTAGGGGGGCACAATCAAAATTTCACGAAGTGACAAAAAAATTAAAGTAAAAGATATTTTATTACAATTGTTCCCTACGTGTTCTCATATTTTGATAACGTTCAATAATTACATCATTCTCAATCTTGTCAAATACATCCTTTTCAATATATGCAATCAAACTATCATTCAACCATTGATCTCCGATT
>CAIGRO010314355.1:0-16148 GCA_903798355.1 Fraxinus baroniana | reverse complement strand
TTTTTTTTTTTTTAAATCTAGAATCAAATACAACAAACAGCGGCAAATTGTACCTAAAAAGTTATAGGTTGGTTACGTGGATATTTTTTTTTTCATCGATGTGTTCTACCCATTGCTAAACCTATTAGAAAATTCAAAGTAACTAGATCTTAAAACTAAATAAATAATAAAAACAATGCAGGTCGAGATCAAGAGAAACCAACATGATAGAAGATTACTAACAAATGCAATGAAACAGATTCTAAAAAAATATATATAATATTAAAGTAGTTCAATTCTCCCTGACAGAAAGCATTGTTTTCATTTTTCCCACTAGACTCAATTTTAGGAGACTACAATTATGCATATAAGAAATCCAAAGAGAAAGCTTTCGGCAACTCTAAGAAAGGAAGTGAATGGTTGAGCAAAAATGGATGAAATTGGCAATAATACATATTGGCACAGAGAAAGCTGTGGTACCTCTATGAGAGGAACTGATGACCGACCATAAATGACAAATTCATATTACCTGTTTAAAAAATGTTGTCATGGTTTTTTCGCTATTGTGAAAAATTAAATGCAATTTAAGCAATGAAGATTTTGATAAGTTGGCTTATTAATCGACACCTCACACAAGTAATTGTCATGCGACAAGCATGTAATGTTGGACTGAAAGGGTAAAATTGTTAAAAAAAAAAAAAAAAGGAAACATTCACTGTAATTTTAATGGTTGCCCTTAAGAATTTTTATATTTTTTTTGACAATTTTACACTTCAATCAAACATCACATGTCTGTCACTTTTACGTCTAGATAAGCATTTTCCAATAGATAAAGATATCATACACACAACATTAAAAGGTTTGAAGACATAACTGCTACAGTTAATGGAAGGTTTGGGACTTCTGGACAGATTTGCCCCTAAATTTATTGCCCTTAAATATAACATGTAAACATATAACTAATACTAGTTCCATCCCCAATGAATTACTATTTTACTTTTGGGGATCGGCTCAAAATTTTCAAAGCCATGTTTTATATCAGTTAATTAACCTCTTAATCAAAAACTTTTTTACAGTTGTATCTATGAGAGTTTTATGATTCTAAGGTCTTCTCCTATCTGGAACCAAATACAACAAACAGCAGCAAAAAATTAGGCTTTGTGCCTAAAAATTTCCAGGTCGGCAGGATTTTAGTCACTATGTTCTGCTCATTGGTAGATCTATTAGAAAATTCAAAGAAAGTGGATCTTAAAACTAAAATATATTATAGAAAACAATTAATATCGAGATCAAGAGATAAAATAACATGTTTAGAAAATTACTCAAGAACAAATGCAAGAATACATAGCAATTCTAAACAAATAATTGATATTAGAGTAATTCGATTCTCCTTAAGATGGAAAAAAGTTGTTTTCATTTTTCCCACTACACCAATTTTAGGAGACTACAATTATACATATAAAAAAATCTAAATAGAAAGCTAGCACGTCTATGAAAGGAAGTGATGATCAAGCATAATGAATGGATAAGATAAATACACAGAGAAAGCTTTGGTACCTCTATGAGAGGAACTGGTTGAGAAAAAATGTTGTAATGACTATGGTGAAAACTTAAATGCGATATAAGCATAGAAGATATCGACGAGTTGGCATATTAATCAACACCGTACACGCGTAAAGCATGCAAAACATGGATGTATTTGTCCAATACAAGTGATTTTTTGGCACAATTTTTACTGCCTCGGGGAGAGATGTCTTTTAAAACCTAGGGCATGTTTAGGCCGGATTAAAATCTAAATTTAATCCAAATCAAAGTCAAACAATCAATATTAACCACATCTTTTATGGATCCACAACTTTTCAACCACACATTTCAAAAACTTTTATCACAATCTACTAAAAATCTAATTTTAATCTCCCACCAAACACCCTCCTAATAATATAATACAATTTACCCTGACTGATCAAAAAGTTCCTTCTCCAAAAATCAGATATAGAAATAGACTACTGGTATAAAATGTGATGAAAGGCCTCTGAAATCCAATTACTAGAATAGAAGTGTATACCGTGTTAACAATACAGGTAAAGGTTTAGAACCAAAATGTTAAACCAAAGAGCTGAAACAAGCCATTCCAAATGGAATGAGTGGAGTGGATCTGATGGGCATAAAAGGAAGGTTATTCATATCATAGTTTGTCTGATTCAACCTGAAGGAGGAACTAATTTTATTTTATTTTTTTTTACCATGGGGTCAAACATAGAAGTTGAGAAAAATGATAACATGGCCTAAGGTTAAAGAAAATGTAATTTGAAATGTTGGCTGCTCGGGGCAGCATCAACCTAAGCATGACATTTTTAAGGCTCGTTTTATTTAATGTACCAACACCCGACTAATTTAAAACTAATTTTTTTTATTCCACTTGATCTCCTAACTTCTAAATAGACAGCCAGCTTCCAAGCTCAACTTGAATTATGCTTGATAAGGCTTATCATTTGTTGCTTCAAGTCTGAATTGACAAGGCTGAATGTAGCCTATAGCTTCTTTACAATTTCAAGCCAATCTCAAGCATGTTCCTAGCTAAAATTAGAAAAGTAGTGAAAGATGCATTTTTAATGTGGAATTATAGCTATAAGAACTGTGTTTCCCAATGTCAAAAACAACCATCTTGTGCTGCAAATTCCCACTAAACTAAAACATTTTAAACATTAGATTTCTTTCTTCTAGATTATTTGGTACAACTCCTCGTGTCACTTTTGATCACTATCAACTAGCGAATTGAGGCTCGTACAGACAGTGGGCAATGCAGAACATTAATTCACTGTTTCAAAGAACCAAATATTGAAATTTGAACCAGCCTTTAAAAATAGTTGAAAATCATCCACTAAGAGCATCTCTAAAAGACTCTTTAAACATAAGATGCTTTCTATTTTAAATAGTAAACTCTTAAAATTATGTTCAAATAGACTCTTTAAATTAACATTTTAATTTATACCCTCTCTATAATTAAATGGATTCGAAGTATTTTAATTTTCCATTGAGGAAAATAATAAAATAATTTAGAAGAAAGCTAGTTAAAATAAAAGATAGGAAAAAATAATAGATATTTTTTTGAGAATGGTAGAATTAAGTGTTAATTATAAAGATATGTTGGGTATTTCAAAATTTTACACTCAAAATTTATAAATGTTATCTAAATTGTAGAATACGCTTTTTAAAAATAGAGTTTCTCTTGCTTTTTCTCATTCTATTAGTTTAATTCCAACAACTCCACTTTAAGTCACTATAAACTATAAAATAAAAACCAATATATTGAAACATACTGTTAGCCATTGGGACGACAAAATGGATCAAAAAAATTATAACATTTGGACTTAACTTGAATAATCTGACATTTCTAAATTCGCAGCAATCGGCAAGCAACATGACTTTTTTTGTTCAAACAGAGGCGAGCATGAGATGAGCTTCTTTATATAAAAAATAAATAAAAGCAGATGAGATGCAAAATAAGTTCTAATATACTCCAAAAGTGAAAAATAAGCATAATTTTTTTTCCCCGTGGAACATATGAAGAACAAAGCTCCAGGTGTCTATAAGGTGGCTAATTGACCTAAAAATTGGATTTCAAAAAAAAAAAATCGAAAAAATAACGTTGAAAACAAGGGAAAAAATAGAAAAATAAACAGATAATTTGTAGTTGAGCAACAGATGAGCAAAAAAATGTAGAAATTGAAACGCCTGGAAATCAAACTTACCAGCATTAATGGAAGTAAGTGAGAGAGAGAGCGTAAAGAGAGAGAGAGAGAGAGAGAGAGAGAGAGAAATAGGGCAAAAGAGGCAATATATATGCTGAAGGGGAAAATTTTAAGAGAGAAAAGTGATGGAGGGAGGGCGAGTGAGTGCGCCAGTTTTGGCAAATTTAGAAATGGACGAATTTTTAGAAATGCCGCTCGGGACAATTATTAATTTGTACGTAAGAGATAATAAATTATTACAATAACAGTCTCAAACTATCAAGACTTGTAATAATTAACTTGTTTGGAAAGAAATGAACGTAGTTCGTTATTGGGTCTCATTAGTTTAATAAAAGTCAACAATAATGATTAATTTTTCAATTTTAATCCGATTTTAATTCCTACGGAACAGAAGTATCCTATGAATAAAAAGCATGTAGTTATGAAGGTTTATTAGTCCATAAAAAATTAAATTAAATTAAATTAACCTTTCTATTTCATTGCTATTGAAAGCCAAAACAAAATTAGTCATAAAAAAATAAATAATTCAATAGATCGTGAATTTTGCTAAATATTCACGTGTGTATTACAATCGAGAAACATATATTTAGAATTATACTTGAATCGATATTCAATTTCTCGATTAAATTTTATTCACAAACTTTCATCTTTTAATTTTAAAATTTTATTCAAGCCATCTACAGTGTTATTCAATGTATAGGCAAAAGTGTTTCGTTCCAAATCCAATTCTAATTAGGCTATAATTAAATTAATTGTAGGTATGTCCTTAAACTTTAATCATAATTATGAGTAAGTCCGAAATTTTCATAACAATTGTAATTGAATCCAAGATTTTATAGATCTACCACGGAGATCTGTTTAGACATATATTTTTCAAACTCCAATAATTAGATATTGTTTAGTAGACTTTTAGACCAACGAATCTAAATATTAATCTTTAGTTTTCCTTTCGTGCTACACGTACACACTCTTCCACACTTTTCTTTTACACTATTTCATATGATAAGATTTACACTTTCGATTTTCAACACATCTATCACATCACTGCATGAATTTCCTCAATATAAAGAATGATGTCGCCTTCTTGTTAATGAGAATGTAAATTTAACTTAACTCTTATTTTTCACTGGAGACAAGCGGCTGCACTTTCAAATTATATAAATCGCATAAGTTAAAATATATTGGCAATATTTTTCTCTAAACTAACGTGCATATAGGTCTTCCCCCATCCAATTTGGTAATTAGGTACGAAAATAGCTATTTTATCCATCTAATTATTCTCGCTAACTTAAGTTACATCTTATTCAACATCCCTGCTAACCAATTAAAATAGTTGAATATATAAGTCGAAGTTTAGTCATTGCTAAACACTAAACTCAAATTTATTCATTGTTCAACTAAAAAATAATTAAATAGTCACTCGACCCATTTTTCAGGGTGACGATTTCTAGCATGAACTCACGCCCTATTCTTTGCTTGTTCTCAAACTTTCAAATTGATGATATATTTGATCAATCGAATTAATCTCGTTCACAAGTAACAAATAATGATTAAACTCACAAAATATACATACGGCCATCTAAAGAGATTTAGATGAAATATTCGGTGATCAAGCATGATTTAATTTTATTTAAATCAAAATATAAGTTGTCACACGCTGTGTTTTTCAACTCATGCACCCAATTTATATTATCACGAGCGATCATTGACACATTTTTCGCATGATGAATATTAAGCCTCCGTTTCATCCCCATTTTTGGGGTAAAATGCATTATGTAATAGTGATATCTGGATAATGTGTAGTTCAAAAGTAAGAGTTTTTTTTTAAAATATGTGTATAATTATTTTATGGGAGAATGCATTGTTGAAAATGATTTTAAAAAAAAAAAGTATTTTTGAAAAAATATGGCACAAATAGAGGCTAACAGGTTGTTTAATGGATATTATTGAGAAAATAATGTATTTTAAGTAATGATATGATGAAAAATATCACTATAATATAAAAGAGGCAAAAAACTTGGCACACGTGTTGCGATTTCCCATCATCGTAAAAAATGCTTCTTTTTTTCCCCTCGTGCATCTCGTCCTCATCTTCGCGCAACCCATCATATCTTTCATTTTCACACGCGATTAACTTCTCCATATTCCATCATTCATCAATCCACCACCATTAATTCACAACAACCGAATTGTCGTGTCTATAGCTTCCATTTCAATGTTTTCACTACTCATTCTCTTCCATTGCTTACTCCATAATTTATTGGAAAAATGAAGTCTGGATGTGATAGAGATAGACGGTTCCATTTGATCCAACAAAACACCTAACATAACTAGCCATTTTTTCGAATTCTAGGTTTTTTTTCTTTCAAATTAAAACATAAGACTGTTTGCATATAAATTAATCAATTATAGAAAAAAAGTGCGTTACAAGACAAAAAGAAAAAATTTACTTGGAAGATGAGGATGAGGTGGTGGTGTAGAATAAAACGACGTATTGTTTGATTCAAGCTCATCTGGAAAAATAGTAAAAAGAAAAAAACTCACAACAAAGAATCAAATTTCAACCATAAATCAAGATCGGGAAAAGAAATAGAGAGAGAGAAATCAGTTGAGAACCTGGATCTAAGATTACAAAATTGTCCTCTTCTACAGAGAATAACAAAGGGCACCATCAAGGTTGCAAATGGCTTCTTCCTTTTATGCAAATGTTGAATTCATTTGTTTTAAAACAAATATCATATAATTTGTTTGAGTTTGATAATTTTAAAATGCCAATAACTAAAAAATGAAGAAAATGTAAAGAAATAAAATAAAATAAAAATTTCTCCGTGTCGTGCGGAGCCCCTCTTTTTTTTTTCTTTTTTTTTTTTATTTATTTAATACAGTGAGATACATATTCCGTTTTTGGAATTTCTTAACATTTTATAATAAGGGGCTGTTTGTTCCACATTTTTTTTTCATTTTCGTAATTTTTTGTGCTGTTGCAAATCAATCAGGCAGCAAATGTTAACCTTCATCTTCACATTGGGTCCCATTCAGTTGAATGTAACGGTTGAAAATCTCTTTCTTCTTGTTGAAAAATGAGAAACAAACACAACCTAAATTGAGATGTAAATTTTTTTTCTTCCTTGTGCTAAGGCATTTTCCTGTAATTTATAAATGATTTTTTTTAAAAAAATTTACATGCAGTTATTTTTAACAACGAACAATTAACGTGCAAATTACGTTAGCCCCATTAGTGTTGTTAAAAAATAAGCAAAAATTATTGATTTGATGGAAAATATTATTTTATTGAAAAATATATGGTTGAAAATGAGTTTTGAAAGAGTGTGTGTCAAGCAAGGCCTAAATAAATACAATAACAATAAATGAGAAAAACTCAATAAATTTATTTATTATAAAATTATGATTTTATTACAATAAATTATCCAATATAAACGCGCATCCCAACATGGTCGCACAGATCCTTGTAAATCGGAACGGTTCAAATTAGGCAAAGAAATCAACATTTTACCAGTGCCATTTATTTGGTAGAAATTAAAGTCTAAATTTTAATTCAAGTCAAAATTAGTAGTAATTATTTTTAATCACATATTTTATAAATTTCACAAATTTTCAATCACATATCATCAACTTCTATTAAAATCTTAAAATATATATATATATTAATTTTAATCTCATCCAAACATAGGCTAGAAGTATAGTTGTACCTTTTTTTAATAATAAATAGAAGAAATAGCATTTTATTAGCACCACGCCACCTACTCTACGGCTCTTCTTAAAGAGCGACAGGCAAAGATGTCTCTGTATTTAGCATTGAGTAATGCTATTCATCTTCACTGGAGTTACAAACACAGCCTATATGACGTTAACGTGATATTAAATGATAAGTGAAATTAAATAAGTCATTTAATTTCACATTTCAATTAACATATCATTTAGATCCTCTTAGACTTGTTTGCATCCCCACCGAGGATAAATAACATTACTCATTTAGCCCTTGTTCTATCTCTATATTTTTCTCTCTTTTTTAAGCCATTCATTATTCAATAAAATAATATTACACTTAAACTCAAATTTTTTTCAATTACGCATTTTTCATCAATCAATTATTCCAAAATACATTATTGACGCTTGAATTATGTTTTCTTATATATATATATATTATTTTTTTAAACATATTTTCAATTTTACATTCTTTTAATAAAATAATTCTATACATAGACTCAAAAATATTTCCTACTTTTTAATAATGAGAACAAAATCTATTTCTTAAAAAATGGGCACAAATGAGATTGCGATCCTCTCGACCTTTCTACCTAATTACAAGATCGTTCATCCCAAATCCAATTAACTCGTGCAAGTAAACTTCTTGTTAAATAACAAGTGCTAGGCATTGGGTGAAAGTAATTTTTAAGTATTATTTTAAAAAATCATGGATAAAGTATAAAAATGTAAAAATGATTTTTTTTTATTTTATTTTTATTTTTTATAGAGAATATCTCATTGAAAATGAACATGGAGCAAGAGTAATTTTCAATAATAACTTTCAAATAAGAACTTAGTATGTAGATATAAATTTCATCACTTAGCTCTTGTTTGGTTCTCATTATTTTAAAATTAATTTTTCCCTCTTATTTTCAATCACACATTTTTTTTAATAAAATAATATTACAAAAAAAAATCTTATTTTTTAACAACGCAGCCCTTGTTTTGTACACATTAAAATTTTTATTTTCATTTTTCTACTAATTTTCAATCACACATTCTTCAATAAAATAATATTTTTCATTACATCAATAATTTTTTCTCATTTTCTAACCACACATTCTCCATCAATCTACTATTCCAAAATGTATTTTAACAAAACAATGAGGCGCTCAAACAAACTCAACATCTCCAAGAGACTCTTTAAGCCCCTGTTTGAGCCAAATTATTGTAAAATGAAAATGAAAAATATAGTCGTTATTGGAGCCCACACAAGAGATAGAAAATTTGAATTTAAATGTTGATGTGATTGATAACGGTCATATTTTTCATTTTAATGAAATAATAATGTAGATCAAATGGGGTCTAAATTAATATTTTAAATTAGAGAGCTATAATTGAATGCATTCAAAGTGTTGAAATTTTCAATGTAGAAAAATAATAAAATAATCTAAAAAAAAGCTACTTAAAATAAAAGATAAAGAAAAACAATAAATATTTTTTGGGAATAGTAAAATTAAATGTTAAATATAAAGAGTTTGTTGGAGTAGTAGGAGAGTAACTCACTCTCTTAGTGCCTTCAAAGTGTTCAATTTTCAACGTAGGAAAATAATAAAATAATCTAAGAAAAATCTATTAAAATAAAAGATAAAGAAAAATAATAAACATTTTTTGGGAGTGGTAAAATTAAGTGTTAAATATAAAGAGTTGTTGGAGCACTTCAAATTTTTAACTCTTTAAGATGCTCTCCAAATAATAAAATATGCTCTTTAAAAATAAAGAGTTTTTTTGAGATCCTCGTAAAGGAAAATATTTATGTGTACTTAAAAATTTAAATTTTTAAGGGATTGTTTTTCTAATTTTCTGTTTCACAGTAATGGATTCCATCTCGAATATATGCTCACAATACCCAAGAGGTTATAATTCCGAAGCAATGGGTGGCTGATCACTATTGTATGCCTCGGAAGAATCGAGACCATGAAGATGGGTTCACCATACTTGGGATAAGTTAGATCATTTAGTAATCGGACGAAATTTAAAAATCGCGCCCAATGCATGATTGTATTCATATATAATCGACAAAGTTTTTGACAGAAGTTTCAACAAATTTTGATAAAGTTGATAAAATATGATATTGAAAAATTAATAAAAGTTGCGAGACCCGGCCGTTTAATTTACTTCTCTGCAATTACATCAAGTGATCCTGCTATTTTAAAGCTTTCTAAACATTCACCTACTAGCAATGTGGAAAACTATATGATCATGCGGAACGAGGTTTTTTACTTTATTTATTTATAGGTGGTGGTCTGATTTTAATTAAGAGTGACTATCAAATAAATTCAAAAATTCTACTAGTTTAACATGTACTATCATAGACGGGTTAATTTTACAAATGGTCGCTGAAGTTATCTGAAAATTTCATTTTTAGAAACGGTCACTGAAGTTTAAATATTTTTTCACAAATGGTCACTGAATTTTCAGATTTTTTTAGACAAGTTTGAGGCAATTTTTCAACAACTTTCGATCACCAAAATCGTCGATTTCGGATACCGTTGAAAAGCCCACGATGTCATCTTCAATTATCACAAAAAATCTCTCTAAAATTTCAAGTAATTTGGCAAGAATAAATCCACGAAGTCGGCAACCGAAAATTGTGAAAATCTGCCTAGATTTTCAGATTTTTTTGAACGAGTTTGCGGCATTTTTTTGNAAAAAATCTCTCTAAAATTTCAAGTAATTTGGCAAGAATAAATCCACGAAGTCGGCAACCGAAAATTGTGAAAATCTGCCTAGATTTTCAGATTTTTTTGAACGAGTTTGCGGCATTTTTTTGGCAACTTTCGACCACCAAAAACGCCAATTTAGAATATCGTTGGAAAACCCACAATCTCCTCTTCAATCATCACCAAAAATCTCCCCATAATTCCAAGAGATTCGACCGGAATAAACTCATGAAGTCAGTTACCAAAAAAGTCCGAAAATCTGCCCAGTTTGGGTAGCTACTTTGTGGGTTTATTCCGGCCAAATCACTTGAAATTATGGGGAGATTTTTAGTGATAATTGAAGAGGATATTGTGGGTTTTCCAACGATATCCGAAATCGACGGTTTTGATAGTCGAAAGTTGTCGAAAAATTGTCAAAAAAATCTGAAAATCTGAACAGATTTTCACAATTTTCGATTACCGACTTCGTGGGTTTATTCCGGCCGAATCACTTGGAGTTTTGGGGAGATTTTTTGTGGTAATTGAAGAGGACATCGTGGGCTTTCCAACGGTATCCAAAATCGACGGATTTGGTGGTCGGAAGTTGCCGAAAAATTGTCTCAAACTTGGCTAAAAAACTTGAAAATTCAGTGACCGTTTGTGAAAGAAATTTCAAACTTCATTCCGGCCAAATCACTTGGATTTTTGGGGAGATGTTTGATGATAATTGAAGAGGACATCGTGGGCTTTCCAACGGTATCCGAAATCGGCGATTTTGGTGGTCGGAAGTTGTCGAAAAATTGCCTCAAATTTGGCCAAAAAATCTAAAAATTCAGTGACCGTTTGTGAAAGAAATTTCAAATTTCAGTGAACGTTTTTGAAACTTTGAAACTTCAGTGACCGTTTTGAAATTCTCGGGTAACTTCAGTGACCGTTTGTGAAATCAACCCATCATAAACTGATATGGAGATCAACTTGAATTAATATGTTGAAATTATATGTCTGAACACCTTAATATCAATTAATTTCTCTAAGTCAAGTTCGTTAATTGATATTTTTCCCCAGACCCTGACAACCATTAAAATAATTTTTTTTATTTTTTATTTTTTTTAGGAAAATGAGTTTTGAAATAGTGAATTTTTTTTTAAGAATGTGAAGTTGAAAAGTAAAAAAAATAAAATAAAATTTACGTACAAAATATTTATTGTGAAAATACGTGGTTGAAAATGAGTTCGAGAAAAAAAAGTCTCTATTTGGTACACATTAAATTTTTTATAATCATTTTTCTACTCATTTTCAACAACACATTCTTCAATAAAATAATATTTTCCATCACATTAATAACTTTCGTTCTTTTTCAATCACACATTCTCCATCAATCTACTATTCCAGAATACATTCTTCCAAAATAATGAGACTCAAATACACCCTATATTGTTTTAATGATTGTCAAACATGACTTAGAACTCAATTTATAATCATTTGAAACATCGATTTTTCAAATGAAAGCGAAGATTAATTAATTTTATAGATTGCAAACAACTTTTTAACTCGTCAATTATATTATTTATTACGTACTAAGCAATTTCACACAAAATGCTTGCATTTGGAAATGGAGATGCTCGAGTTTTCAGGATATGGACTAGTGCTTACAATCACGGTGGATAAAAGGTTGGTGTCAAGTAAGTGGGGCTGCTATTAAGTATGCGTCTCTCAGGTGAGTTGCGGCTGTTATTAAGTATGCGTCTCTCAGGTGAGTTGTGGATGCTAATCAAGCTACGGATAACGAGCGGCTCACATTTAACTCCAAAAATATAATTTCGGATAGAAAAAAAAAAGAGGCGAGCCACGAGTAGCTCACGACCTTGCTTGACTCAGCTCGGCTCATTCCCACACCAACTTTCTTGAGGCTAGCCGAATCATTAAAGTCAATATTTAATTTTAACCATACATTTTATGGACCTACAACTTTCTAATCACACGATTCACTCAAATTTTATCAAAATCTACAAAAAATATGATTTTCATCTAAACTAAACCCGGTCTTAAACACAACTTTCTAATCACACAATTCACACAAAACAGAAAAACTTTCAGCAATTCAAATTCCACGACTTCAGGCTGACATATCAAGAAAATTGAAGCTGCTAGTGGACTTCGAAGAATTTAGAATGTTTTTGTCTTCGTAGAAGCAACGCCTCTATTCCACAGTAATAAAGGAGCATGACTCTTTTCATATGACCATGACTTTTCCAAAATGTTGCACCATTTGAATGAAGACTTGAGATGATACATGATACGAAGTGAAACTCCCAGTAGAAGAAAATTCTTACATGATGATCACAATTTATGTGCCAATCTGAACAGTAGACATGATTTGCGGAAAGATTTATGATTTGGGCTTTAGAATAAATCGCAAATTAAAAAAGGGTATAAATTTCCAAAAAAAATTATTACAAAAAATTTAAGTTTTGATTTAACCCAAACTTAATCCTAACCCTGAGAGCATACTGGTGGGGGTGCCTAGTTGAGATGAATCAAGCAGGCCAGCCAATGGTGACAAGAAGTGCTTGTTTTTTGGTCAAGTCCTCCATTATGTAAGACCTCTCCCTTGCCCAAAAGTTCTTAAAGGCCAAAACCCACTTCAAAAATTGGTATAAACTCTTTTCTTCTCTATTGTTCTTTCCTTTGGTTCAAGTGCAATATAATGACAACAATTCTACTTTCCATTCGCTTCCTTTCCCAAAAACTATATGGTCATACGACTCATACCTCTAGAAGTCCAATTAAACAGCTAGGCAACGACTCCCAACCATTACACTGTAAAAATTAGTTTATCTCCCCTGACCATAGCCTATTCTCATGGCTACTTGTCTATTCGTAAGCAATTGAACGAGAGATATTCTCATCCATATAGTGTCTTAACTCTGTCCTTTCCTGTATCCCGAAATTTCTTTACTTGTGCAGTAAAAATTGATCAAGCAGCAAGCCTATGAAATGTATAGAAAATAAGTTTTCACCCATCAAAAGTTATTGTTAACAGCCAACCATTTTATGAACTTGCTTCAAACAATGTTGAAATGAGATGGCTGTAGTCCTATCACTTCTGTCTGGTTCATCACACGCGTATGAAGGATTTACAAATATCTTAAGATTTATGATCAATATTCAACCTAAAGTTTCTTATCGTTGAGGAACATAGTCGTAAATTTTCTAAACATAAAAACCTCACCGATTATATCATTATTAGCAGCTAAATAAGGGTTGTTGAAACATTTAATATTTGATTTTTGTAAGTGAACTGCTGTCCAGTTCACACCTTAAAGAGTGACTATAGCTTCTGAACAGATGTCTTAGAGCACGCTGGGCTAAGCTTAAAAACAGTTAACATTACAAGATTGCAAAGAGGGTCAAAGGCTGGGGACAATGAAGTAACTATAGAAGTTACAAAAGGATGATAACAGGGTAAGAAACTGGATGTAATTGAGTCCTACCAATTTCTAAAGATAAATTGTAATATAATATAAATTTCAACGGAAATATAATATGAAATAAACGGATTCCAATAAGTTCATCAGAATAACTAGCTCACGAAGACATTGAGATCAGATTATTCGAAAATTTAAACGTTTTGACATTCCAAAATACCCCGGTACATCATATAAATTCTTCACGCCACTAACACTCAATTTCATCTGACCTGATAAGGGAATTCGATTCACCGCTTTATCTCGGGGCGGCGGAGGAAGGGGGAGGGGTGCCAAGCAAGCTGGCCTGCTGCATCTCGAGCTCGTTGAACTGTTGTTCGCGGTCCATCTCGATAATTAACGGTACGACGAGTACGAGAAACGTGGTGCCGAGGATCCAGGCGGCTTTCCCGGTGCTCTTGAGGAGTTTTTTGGCCACAAATGCCGAGTCAGATGCGGCTTTCTTGCCTTTGTACACAATAGGTGACTGAGAAAACCTCGATAACACTCCGCCTTCTGCACCGCTCATTCTCACTGACGATGTAACGGACTACGGCACCAAGAAACACAGGTACAAGGCTAGAAAGCGCGAGCAGTATGAGACTTTGGAATGGTTGGCGGTTCTGAATAGAACGAGGGTTTTATCCAAATGACCAGATCCACGGATCAATGGCACCTTGATTGATTAATCTTTTACAATTTGGTCCTCAGTCTTTAAAAGGATAATATTTACACCATCAATATTTTAGTTTAGTAACACATAGGTACCTAATGGACAATTTTACTATTGTTTTTTTTTCATTGACGAAGTGGGGTTATTAGCACAATTTTATTTTGTTTCATTATTTTTACTAATGATTCTTGGGCAATTAGCAAATAACGTTTCAACCTTTTACAATTAATGTAGAAAACATTACATTTCATTTTTATGATTTTCACCCCCAATTACTTATATGATTGGGCAAAATATCATTTTTCATCCAATTTCTCTGTTAAGTGAAGGGTATTCTCATTATTTTTTCTCTTTCTTCCCCATGGAATCATTTTCTCTTCTATTTCTTTATTTGAAATATCAAATTCGGCCAAATCCATATCGACCATGTTCCTGCATGCTTGAGCCCTTACGTGAAGTGCTTTCATGTTTGTACTCTCGAGTTCCAACTTCTTCTCACACTCTCCTCATTAAACAAATGAAATCCATGATTTAAAAAGGCAATTAAAAGAAATTGATTATCCAACTAAGCAAACCTTTGTACACAGCTTCTATGCATGCTTATAATCTTGCGATTTCAAATTTGTAAGCTGAGTTGTCGCAAGTGATTTTCAATGATCTCGACGGATTTTTTCTTCTCATTGAAAGAGGTGTCATACTCAATGTACTTGGCAATCTGAGTTCTAAAGTTCCCATGTGAGGCACATGACTTAAAGATACATAGCAAATACTACTTTGCTATCAAATCAATTGGAGTCAAAATCTCTTGGAAATTATTATCTTTTCATATCTTTTTGAGGCTCTTACATATTTCGCGGCCTTGAACAACACATTGTCTCTTCCTATCCCAATAAGCTAAAGGTTAGTTTTTAGCAGTATTCTAAAAAGCGTAAAGTGTGGTTAAGCGTGGAGGCCAAGTTTCAAACTTTAAGAGCCTATGCGAAGCATAAGCGTAAAAAAACGTTTTTTTATTTTAAATTTTTAATCATTGTAAAAAAAATTCAACAATTCAAATAATACATACCAAACATCTAAAATTATAAAATACTGCATTTACTTAATAATTCCTTCATAAAAATAAGTTTCAAAATCATAATTACATAACGTAGATAACTTGTAGCTTAAATCTTATTTATTCTAACTCTTTATCGGACTCTAATTTAATGTCTTCTTCTTCATCTATAAACAAAAAAAAACAAAACAAAACAAAAAGAAATGTACATTTAATGGAGCATAACATATTTAAGTAATTATTCATTGGTCAAAAGAAATGAGTCGTGTACAGCGCGGCTAGGTACTCCCAGGCAGGAAAAATTGGGCCTCCAAGGGGAAAGAACGCCTAGCCGCCTAGACTCGCTTTGCCACGCCTTGGCACGCTTAGTCGAAAACATAATCACATAACTAATTAAATAACACGTCTTTAAGCGAATTAAACAAACTAATAAACCGAAGACAAAAACTTAATTTTATTCTCCTTTCGATCCCTTAGCAGCCCTCATCACCATCCCGCCACAAATCCAATCAACCTCGAACTCTACCGTAAAGTTATTGTAATAGTGAGAAATACTCCGTAACATACATGCAATTTCCATGTTCAATTGCATAAAACAATAAAATCTACACCGCATACCACATTTCTTATGGAGTATATCGATAACCAAGCGAAACACCCATCATTAGTTATTTTGAATTCTCGGAGGAGTTCAAATTTCGTTATAAAGAACCCAACAGAGTTCACATTTCGTTTGGTCGAACCCGAATGTCCACTGACGATTCATGAAAAATCATTTAAACCAGATTATACAAATGAACTTAAAGAAGTCAGAAA